>JUFY01023801.1:0-58393 GCA_001855655.1 Leptopilina clavipes | reverse complement strand
AATGAAAAGCAGAATTTTTATTTTTTGACACTTTACCCCTTTCAAGAAAAAAAAAAGAAATGCAAATAAATAAAAGAAATTAACAATTTTTGAAATGGAATAAATTGTTTTAATTTAAACGGGGGATATTAATTAAATTACGTCAGGTAAACAGTGATTTCAAACTGTTGGTAAAAGTATATACAGGTATTTGTCGACTACACATAATCCAATTTAATACTTGGCTAACGAGATTCGGATGGCCCGAAGTCCTTATGATAGTATCGTAATCGCATTTATTCAGTATACACCTGCATATTTTTTTTCTATGCATGTAGGGTAAGTACCTTGGAACTAACTACAATTTAAATTAGGTCATGTTTTTAAATACTATTTTTAAATTTTGATTTTTAAATATTATATTTTGGGTCCGAATTCTATATTTAAGAATAAAAAGTACGTTTAGTTAATAATTCCTTTAAATATGAACTAGTAACAATTGGCACTAATTTTTTTTTTATTTTTACTATTTTATTCAGTAACTTTAATTTTTTTTTTACTTAAGTTTTAAACTTTTAATGCAAAATAGAAAAAATTTTTAAAATATATAATCAATTTTATAGAAACAAACAGAATTTTTTTTAATTTTGCAAGAAGAAAATTTATCTAATTCAGTCAAATATTTTGCTAAATTAGATAAATTTTTCTTTGCTACATTCAATTCAACTTTTAACAAATTTAATCATTTTTGTTGTGACAAAAATGAATTAAGAATAAATATCAGTCAATAATAATAATAATTTTTTCGCAATAAACATGAAAAATTATGTAATAAAAATAATGTAGAAAAACGATTAAGTGATAATTGGAAATGGAAATCTAAATTAAACATAAATTAAATTTCCATTTTTTGAAATTTCTTAAAATGCTAAAATACAATAATTATTCAGAATTCTTACTTGGTTTTCCATCCTGGAAATAAAAATAAAATTTAACATGTTTTGTCTCAGCAGGTTTTCTACAGAATTGTATATAGAAAGTATTTTAATATTTTAATATTTATTAATATAAATTTATATTTAATATTTTAAACTATTTTAATTCACTTTAATAATTTCATAAAATCCAGGAAATTTTCAAGTTTTGTATATTTTTTCTTTTTAAAAATTTTAGTAAAAATTTTAAATTAAAATCTAATTTCAAAATTTATTGTAGAATAACTATAGGTATTTTTCGTAAGCTTTTGAAAAATCTCAGAAGTTTTTTCTGATTTTTTCAGCAGCTTTTGAAAAATTCCAATTATTCTTTTCCAAAGTTTGTAGAAAACCTGCTTGTATGAATTTTTTGAATATTACAAAATGTTTGTCGCAAATAAAATCAACACATAGAAAATAATAAACTATTAATACTAGTACTATTCAATAAACTCTTTGAATTTCAATCAGGAAATATTTTCGCTGATTTAAACTTTAAAGAGAACAATATAGTGACACAAAAAATTAATATTCATGCAAAAGAAAATTTACGTAGCACACAAATATCCATACTAAAAAAATTTTCCGATTTTCCCTACCTATAGTCAATTTAATACGAAAAAAAAATGTTTTCTTCTCTCATTCAAAAAAAAAAATCTACTTATTTGCTCCACTGCTGAAAACCCTATTTTTAATTAACACACCAACACAAACACAACACGGTCCTCTCTCATACCGCCCAGGTGCAAACAGCCTACACTAGGGCTAACGCGTCCCGGGACGGGTTACCGTCACCTGAACTCAACACTCACAAAAATCCCGTCACCTTAACTCAAACACTCAGAAAAATACGATTGCTTTTTTCATTAATAAAATGTAATAAACTTTACTATTATTGTGTATTATTATTTAAAAAAAGGAATTTTAATTTTTTGAAATGAAATCTCGAAAAAATAAAATTTAACCAAAACGTAACAAATAATATAGTTTAAAGAAAAATATTGTTCATAATTTAATTTAAACTTTATGAAAAAAGAGAAAATTTACTTATTTTATTAATGAAATTGCAAATATATAAATAGAAAATAAAACTTTCAAACTGACACAAATATTAATTTTTCTATTAGAAAATTAGAATTAATTATTTTATTTATTAAGGAGACACATTTTTTTGTGATCTTTTTAAAATGGAAGATATGAAAATTTAAATATTAAAATATTATTTTCCGTTATAAACTATGTCACACAAGGGTCAACCTTCTTGGGGGGAAAAAGGGTTTAGTTGAATGTGGCAGGGGGTCATGGGGGTGGTGCACGATAAAAGGTCAAACATAAAAGCGTGACTTAGTTTACACGAAATATAATCATGAGAAATAATTTATTTAATTAATTTTATGCATTAAAAACACATAATAATAATTATTATATTCATTATGTATTGATATACATTCATGACTAATAATTAAATATTGTATAGATTAATCTATATAAATTTAATTATTAGTAATTAAGTTAATTAAAGTTACAATTGGAATAAAAGCAATTATTTGTGTCAGTTGTGTCACTATATTGTGGGTTTAAAATTGTTTGGACTCGACTCGCCGATTATTCCCACGTCGAAATTGTTGAGAGCTATGGCAGCATTGCTCAAAGATCCTCAACCTTTCCTTTTTCCAGTGAAGTAGTGAAGACAGCATTCAGTCGCGTCGAAAGCGTTGAGAGCTATGGCAGCATTGCTCAAAGATCCCCATCCTTTGCAGTAAGGTAGTGAAGATAGCATTCGATCCAGTTTGCTCGTCGTCCCAATTTGAAGAAGCTAATAACAAAAATTTTTCATCTATAACTATCATTTAAACTCACTTAATTGAATAATTTTACAAAATGAAAAAGAAAATTTTCTCCAAAATTCAAATATTTACCACAATTGAAAATGGATGACGCCCGATTGGAATCCTTCCAAATTCGAAGAACAACACTTTTCACTAAATTTATTTGCAACTTTTTAAACGCGCACTGACTCTAATTATTATTATAAATTATTTAAGTGTTGGTTCGTAACAAATTACTTGTAACAGTAATCCTAAACAGTTAATATTTTAGAACCCATAAAATTGTTATGTTCAAATGATCAAAAAAAAATGAAGAAAAGTATCGAATAATTTTTTCATAAATTTTTACAAGAATGCTTTTTGTGAATGCTGAATTTGTATTTAAAAAAAAATTCCAAAGCAAAACTGATGATATTGTTGTACGATAATTCCTTCAAGTAGTAAATTATAATAAAAATATTAATTTTTACAAAAATGAAACAGAATCAACTAATAGTCACTTGTAATTTGTAACGTGTCCTCAACACTGATAAATTAGAGACCACTTTCATTATTTTTCAACATTGCAAATGAAAAAAAATTGAACCCGACTTAAAAACGAGCAATGAATCAAAACCGATGACTCAAATTTCTCGTTGGCCGATCCGGAATTTCGCAGAGCTCAATGGTGGCCATCAATGAAGGGATCTGAAAAATAAACAACAAAATTATCAGATTAGGCTAAAAATTCTCGAAAAGTTGAGACAAAAAATCAATATCACTGTCATTTAGGTACAAGTTTCATTGTTACAAATAAACAAAAACTTTTTGTCAACAAGTGGGAACTTACATTCCACAACATATACCTAACCTGTAATATTTATTTCTATGTCGAACAATATTATATAAAATTCATAATTTCTATACTAAACAAACAACACATAACACCAACTATTGAAAATTTGTTGAGAAATTATCCAAATTTTTCCACTTTTGAGAATGTGGAAAGCAATCTTTGTTCTACGACACAAGGAAAAAACGCGATGGCTATCAACACCAACTTTGTCAATAATTAACTAGTTTGTTGTACAATTATTGGAAATAATGACGCCCTTTTACTGAAGGAACAGCCAAAATAAAAAAGTTTTTTATAAATCTCACCCTTTCTGGAAGAATAATGTAAAAAATAAGAGCTGACACTACGCAAGATGGAAAAATATTGACAGCAAAATTCTGCCGTCCAAAGTAAAAAGATACATAAGCGCCATTGTCGCTTAGGATGTAATTCTTATAGCAAAAACATAAGAAAATAAACCTAAGCGACAATGTCGCTTATGTATCTTTTTACTTTGTACGGCAGAATTGCACTGCAAAGAAACGTTCTGATTGGATGATTGTAAAAAATGGCGGTAAACGGAACATGTTCCGCCCTGACAACTATCGTCCATTTATAGAACTACTAATCTACCTCTCTGCATTATCGACTTAAATTCGCATTCTCATTGGCGTTTTAAATAAGCGGGGAAATTTGAATTACTAATTTTAATACAATTTTCATTCACCTGATTTTTGAGAAAACACTAAAGTTAATTTTTTTTAATGAAAGGAGAAAACAAATATTAACTCTTAATTTAATTAATTATTGAAATTAGTTAATTAATAAATATCAATAATTTAATTAATTAATGTACTTAATTTTCAAATAAAAGCATTTTTTATCAAAACATCTCACTTACTAAATTATATTAAATAAATTAAATATTTTTTTAAGATCCTAACCTCAAAACCTACATTACCGGTAATAAAAAAAAAGTTTGCAAATTTAAAAAAGTCAAGTTTGTAAATTAGAGGTTATGTTGTGTTGAGCAATAAATAAAATAATATATTTTTAGTTGTGTTACTTTAGGAAAACTTGTAACAATTAAAAATAATATTTAAATATCAAAACACCTTACCTGTTGATTGGTATGGATAGAAATATATATCATAAATCATAAATAATGTTTTAGCAAATTAATAAATACTCACAATGCCCTTCAATGCAGATGAGTGTTCCCAGCCAAATAACAATAAGCTTCATTGCTTCTCGATGTCTACTGAAATCCCACCTCAATCGAATCTGAATCTGGACGACCTGGCCCAAATTAAATGATGCCATCTCTAGGTTGTAGTCGAATCTGGACTTTGCTGCTGTTTATTGGCCACCGACTGAGGAATCTGAAAAATAAATAATGAAATTATTCTTTGTATACAAAATTCTCGAAAAGTTGAAACAGGAACTGACATTCAAGTAAAATCATAACCTACAATAATTATTGCTCCAGAACCACAACACAGTACTTTAATTAATATATTTTGCGAGAAAGCAATGAAATTTTCTCACTTATGAGAAATTTGGCGGAAGGGGAAAGCGAGCAATATTGTTTTAATAAAAAAAAAAAAAAGTGACGACGATTGTCACATATTTTGACGATAATTAACTAGCTTGACGTAATATTTTTAACAGATATGACGTATCTTGATGAAAGGAACAGTTAAGGTGAAAAGGATTTCTGAAAACTTACCATTTCTGGAAAAATAATGTAAAGAATATAGAGCTGACGCCGGGAATATTGCGAAACTTTTGACAACGAAATAGCAATAAGATGAGAAAAGTTCTGATTGGCTGAATGTAAAAATAGCGGCAACCGGATATTGCTACGCCCTGACAACTATCGTCCATCTATGGAACTACTCATCTAATATTCCTGCATTATCGACTTCAATACGTACTACCATTGGTCGTTTTAAATGAGCGGAAATATTTGAATTAGAAATTTTTAATAAAATTTATTAATTCGAATATCTTGTAATAAATCGAAAGAAAATTAATATTAATTTAATAAAATAAATTTACTTCTAAATTTTATTGTTACAATGGTAAATTGATTTTTAATCATTTGCAATAAACCAATAAACAAATTAATTATTACAATGATACAATTGATTTTAATATTATTTAATTAAAGGACAAATAATCGGCATAAAATTATGAATTATTAAATAAATTAAAATAAATTTCCACTATTTAATTATATCCTAACCTCAAAATGTACTTTGGTAAAACATATCTTTTTATATTTAAAATAATTAAATAATTAAAATAGAAAAATTTTTTATTTTTAGGTTAAACTATTCTATTCAATCATCCTTGGTTATGTTATTTTAGGAAAAAAAGTAACAATTAAAAATTGATATTAAATCTATAAATACAAATTGTTTAAATATTTGTTATGAAATTCATTTATTTTAATTATAAATCGATAAATACTTAAAATTTAATTAATTTCTCACCTTTCTCACCAACGCAGATGATGTACCCAAGCAAAATGACAATAATCTCCAAAATCAACAGTCCCCGGAGATCCCTCCTCTAGGTTATAATCAAAATATGAAAATTTCGAAAATAAATTTTCAAGGAGACCGGGTTCTTATGACTTGAATTTCTCGTTGCTGGGAATGCTGGGATCTGGAAATTTGCTGCTAAATATTGGCCACCAAGTGAGGAATCTGAAAAATAAATAACAAAATCAGTAGTCGCTGCTATTTTAGAACAATTTTCATTATTACTATTGGATATAGCAACTATTTCGTGAAATGTAAACTGTAAACTCTTACAAGAGATAGAAAAGGATGACAAATATTTCTGTCCTTGTCTCTCCCATTCTTACGATTAGCAATGTGCTTACACCATTTGTAGAAACAATATTATGCTAAATTCATATTCTCATTAATAAATCAACAACTCAGTACATAAATTATTGAGAAATTGTCCAAATTCTCCCACTTTTGAGAATGCGGAATGCGATTTTGTTCTACAGAAAGTAACGATATAACGAGTTGGCTATTAACACAAATTTTGTCAATAATTTACTAGTTTGCTGTATTATTATTAGAAAAGATGACGCCCCTTTACTAAAGGAACAGCCAGAATAAAAAAGTTTTTTATAAATCTCACCCTTCCTCGAAGAATAATGCAAAAAATGAGAGCCGACGCCACGATGCCACGAATGTCGAAAAACTTTTGTCCAGCAAAGTGGCACTGAGAGTAGGAATGATTTGATTGGCTGAATGAAATATTAGCGGGAAATTAAAATGTCCTGTGGTGACTTCTATCGGTAAGCTCATAGAATTTAACTCCTAACTACATTACCATTAATTGAAAACTTCTTTACCGACTTTCCGTATTTAAAAATAAATTAATATTTCAACAGTTATAAATAAAATTACTAATAAATTATTCACTATTTGAATTATTTGTTTATTTATAATTTATTTTTATTTATTTATTTATAATTCTATCTAAATATTTGAAATTAGCGCTCAAATGATAAATTCTGAAGGTTGTTACATGATTGGTTAAATATCCAGGAAAAAATTCCAGATTTGTATGACGTCATTTCATTCTTGTTACCTTGTGACTGTCAAAGTGTCAATGTGGTGGAGTATAATTTTACAATTTTAATTGACCTCGTCAATAATTTACTAGGAAATCATATCTAAAAATGAGTATCTAATTGCAGCATATCAAGTAAGTAATTAATATTCTTTCAAAGGGTGGTCAAATGTTTGATTTTTTGCAAGATAACCTTCAATTGAGGTTATACCTTTGAACCGGATATTATAAATAAATATTAAACGAATTTACAAATTATTTGTAAAGAATAAACATATCTGGCTTTACTGAAGAATTAAATTTTATACATATAATCTAATCTTACAAAGATCAAGTTCTCCTTTTTCTCCCATTTTAATCATTTTTTTTTTGTCAATTGTCAAACTTATTTTTTGTTATTGCGTGTATATTTTGATATTGCTTGTATTTTAAGATAATTAACCTTGGTATAAATAATTATTACAAAATATATGTAAAGATGCTTTATACTTAGTGTGTTAGTAAACATTTTTTATACAGTAAAAATGAATGATGAAACATATATTTGTAATGTTTATATTTTGACTATTTCGTATCTGTAGAATTAGCTAACGAAAGTGTTTGACATTTTACAGGTAATTTATTTAGACTGACAATGCAGACGATAAAATGTGTAGTTGTTGGTGATGGAGCAGTGGGTAAAACTTGTTTGCTTATCTCGTACACGACAAACAAATTTCCATCGGAATATGTCCCTACTGTATTTGATAATTATGCAGTGACGGTGATGATAGGTGGTGATCCTTATACTCTCGGTCTTTTTGATACAGCTGGTAAGATATAAATTAATTAACACAATTGTAATAATTACAGTAAAATATTTAAATGACTGATCTATTATTAATATCCTTCTGAATATTAAATTACGAAATAATTTAAACTTTGGAAGCAATATATTCTAATATTATTTTTCTAATCATTTTTATGTAATATTTTAGGTCAAGAGGATTATGATCGCCTTCGACCATTGAGTTATCCACAGACTGACGTTTTTCTTGTATGTTTTTCTGTTGTTTCACCGTCATCGTTTGAAAATGTCAAAGAAAAAGTAAGTAATGATTTATTCATGTTTTTTTTATTTTGTAGTGTAGAACGAATAGGTAATAGATATTTTTTTCAATCTTGATGATTTCTTATTTGACGAGAATAAATTGATTAAATTATCAAATTTTATTATTTTATTTTCGATGATAACTGATTTATATTAACTAAATGTCTTTTTTAGTGGGTTCCTGAAATAACTCATCATTGTCAAAGAACGCCTTTTCTATTGGTTGGAACACAAGTTGATTTACGAGATGACGTTGCTACTATTGAAAAACTTGCGAAAAATAAACAAAAGCCAATATCTCCAGAGCAGGGAGAAAAATTAGCAAAAGAATTGAAGGCAGTTAAATATGTCGAGTGCAGTGCTCTCACACAGGTAAATTACATTTTAATTCATTTCTCTATTAATAAAAATAAAAATTAAGCATATATTTAAATCTTAACCGAAATAATTTAATAATGTTATTTAATTTTCATTTTCAGAAAGGATTAAAAAATGTATTTGATGAGGCAATATTAGCAGCTTTGGAACCACCAAAACCACCAAAAAAGACGAAGTGCTTTATCCTATAAAAAAGCCTAGTCAAAGATTTAAAAATTTGTGTAAATTGGTAAGATATTTTACAGATTTGATAGTTTAAATGTAATTGAAAAAATATTTGTTTAGTTTCTTAATTGTTTTTCAATGTTTTTGAGACCGGAAATATTATATTTTATTAAAATACTTTTTTTAGGAACGCACTATGAGCCGCTCGAATGAACGTAACATTATCGGACTCGTATTGCGTTTATCATTTTGCAGTATTGCGATGAGGTATCAATCACTAAAACATTCCGCAAAGTATGAAAAAACGAACTCCTTGAATCTGGTTCCTTGCAGTCCGGAAGAGCTTCATTTATATTTGTAGAAATATCTAATTTTTACTACATAATTATTATCGTTCATTATTTTGTCTGCGTATGGATTTTAAAAAATTGTTTTAATTTTCAATCCATTTTTCTAATATTTACAATCTTTAAAAAAAATCAGTACATATCGTTAATATAAAATTTTTAAATTGTATTTATTAAACGTGCAAGATAGTAATTTATCTTTAATTTTGTCATCGATTTTTAATAATTATAATTTGTATTGTTTTAAGAATATAATTAAAAAATAAGTAATACTACGAGATATCATTGTCGGATTTGTGTCAATATTTATGATTGTTATCAAATACTTTTTATTGTAAGTATTTTGAAAATTTTTTCGTATTTTTCTCGACACTCTTCGAACTTCGATGAGTCGTATGTAGAATTATTATTATTCTAATTAGAAATATATAAATCAGGAATGAAAAATCAATAAGAAATTATTTAATTATCCACTCTTGCAAAAAATTTAATTTTACCGCGTTGTACTTGTAAACCAGTGTTGACAACAATTATAAATGAACGCCTTCGTGAAGTTGGCACTTGAAAAACAGCTAACTTCACGAGGCGTAGTAGCGTACTGTATTTCCCGCTCAAAATTCCTCCTAACTGTTTTATTGCGTCGGTTTGTTGTTAAATCAAGTTTTTTTCTTAAAGTTTATAAATTTAAGATCATGGAGGGTTTTGATCACCCCGGAATATTCTTCTCTGACAATTTTTCTGTTGATGGCGAACAAAATCAAGAAGATCATGCAACATTTCAAGCGTCAAAAAAGAAATTAAAGGAATTTATTCGTCAGTTCCATGAAGGCAATTTTAATTATAAATATCGGTGAGTCTTTTATAATTAACTTTAACAAACTTTTATTTATTCCATTTTAATGATATTTCATGTTAAAGTGTCAAAATTTCATATTATTAATACATGTAAATTTTTTTGATATTTTGAGGTTAGAATTAGCAGAAAGATTGAATGTTTATGGTTTTCTTTGGAGAAGATATGTCTTTTCTGTGTGAAGATTTGTAAAATATCAATAAAATTCACATATTTATTATTATTTACAGTGATACTCTGAAACGGAATTATAATCTTGGCAATTATTGGATTGAATTCAATTTGGAAGACTTGGCGGCTTATGATGAATCCCTCGCTGAGAAGATTTACAAACAACCAACGGAATATTTACCATTGTTTGAAGAGGCGGCAAAAGATGTTGCTGATGAGCTTACAGCACCAAGATTACCTGGCGAAGAAAAAATCGAAGATATTCAAGTTCTCCTGACATCCGATGGTAATCCAGTTTCATTAAGAGGAATGAAGGTATATAATGACGAAATATTCATAAAACTAAATTGATTTTATTTGAACTATACACGTATTTACATTTTATGAGAATAATTGAAATATTTTTTATCTTTTTAACAATTTTTTTTCAACAGTAATTTTAACGGCAATAAATTCAGTCGCTTCTAATTATACAACTAATTATAATTTACATTCGATTTGATTTCTATATCAAGCGGATTTAAAATTTTAGGCACTTTTAAATATCAATGCTCATTTTAACTCGAAATTTGTACATTTTGTTTTTAATAAGTTTTTGTATTTTATTTAATTAATATATTTTCAGCCCGATTCTGTATCGAAATTGGTGAAAATTCCTGGAATAATTGTTTCCGCTTCAGGAATTAGATCAAAAGCAACGAAAATAGCAATTCAGTGTCGTTCTTGTCGATCTGTACAAACAAATATTCCCATAAAACCCGGTCTAGAAGGTTATGTTTTACCCAGACGTTGCACCACGTAAGTAAAATAAAATAAAATAAAATTTTCCATCTGGATTATTCAAAATTTATCTCAATACTTTTTTTTTAAATTTGTTTTAAAAAATTTACTTTTATTCACAGAGAACAAGCGGGTCGTCCCAAGTGTCCTTTGGATCCATTCTTTATAATGCCTGACAAATGTGATTGCGTTGATTTCCAAGTTCTCAAACTACAAGAGCCGACTGATCAAATACCACAGGGAGAAATGCCAAGGCATGTACCGCTCTATTGTGATCGTTATCTTTGCGATCGTGTTGTTCCCGGTAATCGAGTCCTCATTCTGGGTATCTATTCAATCAAGAAAGTTTCCAAAAGCGGTGGCAAATCAAGAGGAAAAGATCGAGCTCTCGTTGGTGTTCGTGCACCTTATATTCGAGTTGTTGGAATTTCCGTCGATGGAGAACACAGTGGAGTTGGTAAGATAATTTTCAAACAGAAAGTAAATAATTTTTATTTTTTTTAATTTTTGCCTTAATAACCGTGGGGAAAAAATTTATTACAGGAACTCATGAACCAGTGACACAGAATGAAGAAGATCTTTTTAGAAGACTCGCAAATGATCCGGAAATTTACGATAAAATTGCAAGAAGTATCGCGCCAAGTATTCTTGGATCAGTGGACATAAAAAAGGCCATTGCGTGCTTACTTTTCGGTGGATCTCGAAAACGAATGCCCGATGGACTTTGCCGGAGGGGAGATATAAATGTTTTGTTACTTGGGGATCCTGGAACAGCCAAATCACAGCTCTTGAAATTTGTCGAGACAGTTTCACCCGTTGGTGTTTACACGTCAGGAAAAGGAAGTTCTGCCGCTGGTCTCACTGCCTCTGTCACTAGAGATCCAGTTTCGGTATTAATATTTCTTGTCCTCTTTCTTTTTTAATAATATTAATTTTTCACAAAATCTGTTGTATTATTTTTTTTTGTAGAGAAGTTTTGTAATGGAAGGAGGAGCGATGGTTTTAGCAGACGGCGGTGTTGTTTGCATTGATGAATTTGATAAAATGAAAGAGGACGACAGAGTGGCTATCCACGAGGCAATGGAACAACAAACAATATCCATAGCAAAGGCAGGAATCACAACATCCTTAAATACCCGATGCTCAGTTCTTGCCGCTGCGAATTCGATATTTGGCCGTTGGGACGATATCAGAGGAGAGGAAAATATTGATTTTATGCCGACAATTTTATCACGTTTCGATATGATATTTATTGTCAAAGACGAACACGAGCCACAGAGAGATATTCAAATTGCAAAACACGTCATGGCAATTCATACAAATGCTGGTCAAATCACGGAGGATAATGTCGAAGGCGAATTACCTTTACATATCCTGAGAAAATACATCCACTACTGCCGAATGTAAAACAATTATCTACCTAAATATTAAATCTCAATATATTAAAAACCACCAATTTTTTTAAAATGCTAAAATTTTTTTATAATTTGTCAGGCGTTGTGGACCAAGATTGGATAAAGACGCGGGCGAGAAGCTGAAGAATCGATATGTCAGAATGCGAGCTGGAACTCATGAACACGAATTGGACATGGATAAACGACTTTCGATTCCAATTACCGTTCGTCAATTAGAAGCTGTAATAAGAATTTCTGAATCCTTAGCTAAAATGTCCCTTAAACCATTTGCTTCGGAAGTTGAAGTGAACGAAGCTCTTCGACTATTTCAAGTTTCTACTCTAGACGCTGCAACGAGTGGATCATTGGCAGGTAATGGTCAAATATTACGAATATTTAGAAACTCTATAGTACTTGAATATTTTATTCATAAACTTTGAATTCTGATTGATAAATTTTAGAATTTAATTTTAATTTTTCTTTTTTGCAAAAATAGGTGCTGAAGGTTTTACTTCAGAGGAGGATCATGAAATGTTGGTCCATATTGAGAAGCAATTGAAAAGGCGATTCGCAATCGGTGCACAGGTTTCACAACAAAATATTGTCAACGATTTTATGAAACAAAAATTTTCTGAAAATGCCATTATTAAAGTGATACAAACGATGATTCGTCGTGGTGAACTTCAACATCGTATGCAACGTAAAATGTTGTTCAGACTCTTTTAAAAGGTAAGGAATGCTCTCTTTTTGTACATATTCTTTGAAATCCTTGTCCTATCATTGTTCTATTTCGTCCTTGAACGGATAGTACGGATGATTCTCGACCCTGAAATTTATTATTCAAACATGAATCTAAGAATTCGCGTTTCCGTTCAAATTAGAGATTACAAATTTAGATTACAAATTTAGAGACATACGAAATTTTGTTTAATAATATTTAGAGATTTTTTTGGGTGATACTTGCCCACGGAAGAAGAGGAAGGAGAAAATTCGTCCCTTGGTGCCACGATCAAGATTGTCGAGCTGTTTAAGTTCCTCGTCGGTTAAATTAAAATCGAATATATCAATGTTCGCCTTAATTCTCTCTGGATTCGAACTTTTTGGTATGACAATAAGGCCCTCTTGAATCATTTGTCGTAGGAGTATTTGTGCTGTTGATTTTCCATATTTATCGGCTATTGTTTTCACCACTGGATGTCCCAAAAGATCGGGAAATTTTTCCGCATTGTAATTGTATTTATTTTTAAAATGCTCCTTGGCTCCGGGCGAACCAAGAGGACTGTACGCCGTTATCGTGATATTGTGCAATTTACAAAATTCTCTTAACGGTCTTTGTTGATTATAGGCGTGTAATTCCACCTTGAATAGTTAAATTTAATTTGGAGATTTTTTTTTCATTCATATTTATTGATTATTCGGAATTATTATTACTCCTACCTGTAAATTACTTGGTTTGATTTTCGCGTTATTTATAATGTCCAAAATTTGATTTTCGTTAAAATTACTGAGTCCAATTGATTTCGTTAGTCCTTTCTCCACCAATTTTTCCATTTCCTGACAAAATCATATGTTAGATGAATAATTAGATTAAAATTGAAAAAAATTACTGTTTACAGACCTTCCATACTGCTACTGGATTGCTGGAAGTGTCTAACACAAAATCACCATTTTCTTTGACTGCCGGGGACAAATCTGTTTCATTAAGGACAAATGCAAAAGGCATATGAATTAAATACATGTCGAGATATTCTAGGCCGAGATTTTCTAAGGATATTTTAGCAAATCTTTCCACGTCGGCTGGTCTATTTCCATAATTTGGCAACTGAAATAATTGATTTTTTTGATTCATTTTCTTTTTTGTAATTTTTTTTTTTTTTTACTTTTTAATTCAATCGACGATTGCAGTATTTATACCTTAGAAGTAATGAAGATCTCTTCACGTTTTCCTCCTTCTTTTAGCCATTTTTTTAAACTTCGACCAATTGCATCTTCATTTCTGTAATTAAACGCCGTGTCAATGTGTCTATATCCATTGGATAAAGCAGCAAGTACTGAGGTCTCTATCTCCTCCGGTTTTGCCTATAAATTACAAAAAATTGTTCTTGTTTTTTGTTTTTTTTTCACCTGTAATGTAAATCAGTTGGAATATTTTTCTAGAATATAGGAACATTTTAATAGAATTCTTTGTTTTTTTGATTAGAGGTTTGGTAAAATTTTGTTAAGTTGTTTAAAAGGTATTGTATTCTTTTTATGAAAAGAAATTGAAGAGGAGAGTGAGATTTTTAATTGATGAGTTTGTTTCTTTTCGAAAAGATTTTAAAGGCGTATGAATGTTTTCTCAAAATTCTCAATCTGTTGAAATTAGCGAAGTGCAGTTAATAATAATAATTATTATAACTGCCAATATTTATTTTTAATTTTTCTTTGGAATTTATTCTTAGATTCCTATTAGTTTCTATGAATCTTTGAATTGAAAAATTTTCTTTAGAAAATATTAATGCGCTTCAAAGAATGATTGTTTGAATGTTATTTTTTTTTTAAATTTTTAATTTACCTGCCATGATCCTAACCCCACAGTAGGAATGTTATATCCAGATGACAGTCGTAGGGATTGCATTACAAATTCTTTCTTCTGATCCGTTAATTGCCGGTAAACCCTCGCACTTGAAATTACACTAAATTCATGAGACGACTGTTTTATTTTTAGAAAAACTCTTACCTTAATACTAGTGGCAAAATAGAGGGGTTTATTTTTAAACTGCAATACGAATCTGCTCTTACACAAATTACCGTTGTTTTTCGAGAGAATAAAAAAAAATCCACCAATAAAAATTATTTATTCAATTTTATTTGCGAAATTTTCAAATAAATCTTAAAAACACCAATTTTAGTCTGAGACATTGCACATTGATTTTAAAATAACCAGGTGGATGCACATACTCAGCAAGTAACCAAGGCTATAGACAACAAATCGATAGAAATGTGACAGCAGAATTTGTTTTGCGAGTTCAAGAGCAATTCGCAAATTTAAAGGATAATGAAAAGAAATTTATAAAAAAAAATTTTTTAATTTTTTTCAATATTTTTTTAAAATTTAAATTTTATTTCAGGCTACGGAATTTTGCGAATTTGCGAATTAAAGAGTGAAGTTTATAAATTACTTTATAATGAGAGACTTAATTCCATGACTGGCAGAAGAAATAATAATTAATTTTTATTTATAATATATTGAAAAATGACAAACAACTTGTCACAATGTCTTTTACCTGAACATGATGAGAAAACAAAATACTGCCTGAGTACAGAAGCGATTCCATCTTCCAAAGCTGAAAAAATGCAGATTTTTTTTTTAATAATTAAAAAATAATTTAATTAAAAATAAAAAATAATTAATAATTATAAAATCGAAATTTATATTTTGTGATGAGAAAAAATAGGTAGAATATTTAAAATTAAAAGATTCGAAAGAATAATAATTAATTATATTAATATTATTATATTAATATTTTCCTACCTTGGAATCATTTTGCTGCTTTATATTTTGTAACGCGTAGGAAACAATTCTCCGGAGCAATGATACAAAGTTTACTATAGTATAGAGAAAAAAAAAATCTCCCTTATATATCTATATACGTCTAGAGATGAATGAAAGTTGTCCGCCAGATTGCCTTGAATAAATATATTAATGATGATGAAAATTAGTAACTGAATTCTATATTTAAAATTTTATTTCGATTCATTGCAAAATAGAAAAACATTTTGAACTTAATTTATTGCAATTAATTAAATATTATTACATTCAATTTTATTCATTATTATTTTTTATTTCGTTTTATTTTTCATTTTATTTTTTTATAAGGTAACAAGTAAGTAGATAAAAATTGATTTTGTATAAAAATTTATTTAGTATCATCACTCAGAAAGTAAAGCGACGTAAATAAATTATAAATAAAAGAGAAGAATCTCAATGTTAGGAGAGAATGTTGCGTTTTTCGCAATAATTATTCCTAACGAAAGCACACAACTTTTTACAAAGAAGCGGTAAAGTCGGAAAAATTTTTGAATGTTTAAGGAAATATATATATATATATTTTTATAAATGTACAATTGAGACTGTTTTAGCCTCTTATAGTCGGTAAATGATCAAAGGTTTGCTGATGTAAAGATGAGCTTCGTGGACGGATTTCACTTTGATTGTGATTCAGCACAGCTTTAGGAAGTTGAGGCAGCACCATTTGATTGTAATTTGTATTCTACGATGAAAAATTAAAAAGGAGGTAATAAACAATTTATTATATATTCTAATTTCGTTAAATTAAATTAATTATATTTATTATTAAATTTTTACTCACTCTAGATCGTTCGCGATATTTTTTCAATTTTTCAAATTCATCCTGATCACTTTGCGGCATTTGAAAATGAAAATTTTCGAAATACATGTGTTGCAAAAGTTGATCGCAAGTCCATCTTTCTTCGGGATCTTTATTCAGGCACTTTTTTAGAAAATCAATCTGCTATCAGAAAATAATTTTTTGTTATTTTGAGACTTATTAAAAACTAGATTTTTTGGTTTATAGATTCGTAAAACCTGCCTGCACTGGAGTACTGGCTTTTTCTGGAAGTGTATGTTCCAGTGGAATTAAAGACTGTGGAGTGGGTAGAGTAACACCGGCGAAGAATTCATTTTGCTGAAAAATAGCCATGTGCCTTGGCAAGAGATCGCCTAAAGTTCTTCTAATCAGGTACAATTGATCAACATCAGATTTTCCAGGCCATAGAGCCTCACCTCTTACTAATTCTGCAAATACACAACCGATTGCCCAAACATCAACTGGAGTACCGTATTGCGTATCACCAACCTAAAATCATTTTTATAAAATTATAAATTATTTTGGAAAAATTTTTTCCTTCTCGAATTTTAATTCTTTCATTTAATTTTTTTGTTTACAGATGTTCCGCAAAATTTCAAAAACTTACCAACAATTCTGGTGCCCGATACCATCTCGTTGCAACATATTCCGTATAATTTTCACCTGGACTTAGCATTCTGGCAAAACCAAAATCACAGAGTTTAATAACACCATCCGCTGTGAGGAGAATATTTTCAGGTTTCACATCTCTGTGAACAATTCCAAGTCGATGACAATAGGCGACACCTTGTAAAATTTGCCACGTGAATTGTTTTGTCGTTACATCGGGACAGCCCTTGGGATATTTTTCCATTTCGTGCAAAAGTGTGTGTTCACAGTATTCAAAAACTAAATGTAATTTCCGTTTTCTCCTAAAGACTTCTATTAGATTTACTAAATTGGGATGCTTAAGATTCTGCAAAAAGTGAAAGAAAATTTTTTTATAAAATTACTTTCTAATTCATTTGTTAATAATATTATTATTATTTCAGGTCGAAGAAGACTAATATGGACCAAAGGATCGGGATCAAACGGATCACAGAAATTAATCAGCAAGTTACCTTTTATTTAAATTATATAATTACTTTTTTTCCTATTAGAATTTTTATCATTTGATTAAAAATTCAAATAGAGAAAAAAACAAACTGATAGTTTTGTAATTTTTCCTTTTTTAATAGATTTTAATCGAAAATTGCATAAAAATTTATAACGATCAACAGAATTAAAATTTAAATATGAAAAGTCATTAGGTTGTAAATTATACCGCGAATAATGGAATGCAAATACCTGCGGACATGAAAAATGAAAGGGGAGTAAAGTAATGAAGGATCTGTTGAATATAATATGAGAACTACAACCTTCTATGGCTTCTTTCCATTTTCTAATTCGCGAAAGGTCCATTTTTTTGTAATTTAATCTGCACGCGATCTTTAATGACGTGATATATTGTATCTAAACATATATATATAAAATCATTTATCTTGCAAGAACAAATTCTATATATGATGTAGGTATGAATAGATGCATAGCCATAGTAAATTTCTAATCTCTATTCGCGATTTTATACGACTCTAGTTTTATACCTATGCATAAGCGAAAAATCCTTGGCGTTTGTAAAGAAAATGTCAAAGGCTCCTGGTATGCACACATTATTCAAGGTAACAGTCAAATATACTTTAATTTTCAATGAAAAGTTTAATTTCCTTCATTATAGAATTATTTGTTTGTTTCTTTAAATAGATTAGTTACATTCATTTTTATTATCTTATGAATTTTATCTCTAGTTGATTCAATAAAGTCGAACGATTGTAAAAAAAATAGATTTTCGAATAATTTCCATTTCATGCGGAAATTGATTTATTTATGTTTGAATATTAAAATCGAGTTTTTAATAAATATGCGAATAAACCAACAAAGAGTGTTATATGGCCATAAAATTTAATAATTTTTTTTAAAGGTTTTTTTTATAGAGTTGATTTGAGGAGGAATTATTACCGAGAATAGGAGCTTGGCACGCGATATATTGACCGTACAACGTTATTGACCAGTGGCTAGTTCTCTTAGGTTTTCGTGTATGTATGTGAATTTTTCAAAATATCTCTAATGCATGCGAAAGAAAAATATTCCTTTTTTCAAATGCCTCTGTGGAAAATCAATTGATTCGTCTGTTGATAGATAAATTTTTTTAGTTTTGTTAAATTTAATTTTGATCCTCACTGAAAGCGCTAGGTATTTTCCGATTCTCATTAGGGTCATTGACCCCTAAGAATTTCTCATAGCGCTATTACTCTCACAACAGGATAACTTTAATTTAAAAATAACATCAATAAAAAAAGAGGGAAAAATTAAAATCTATTATAAATTTTTTTTAACATTAATTATTATTATAATCATAAATAAAAAGCTGTTTTACATTACAAAAATTTAGTGAATTAAATTTGAAATGAAATTTTAATAAATCAAATGAAATATAAATATTTATAGAATAAAAAAAATGTATCATACATAAATTCTTGGGAATTAAATTTTTAAATTATTGTAAATCGAATGGAAATTAGTGGATAATTCTAATTTTTTTGGTCATTTTTCCAGATATTCGAGGACGTTTACAAACCTTAAGAAGACGTATTTCTCTAAGGGCTATCTTCCTAATGAGTGGATCATCTTCTGTCTGTTGAAATTTCTTGACAGCCACTAATTTACCAGTTTGTCGATCTCTGCATTGGAAGACAACCCCATAACTTCCTTCCCCAAGACGTGCCAGTCTTTCATATCTTTCCATAGCCTTACTTGGGGCACGCGACCTAAAATCAGATTTAAGAATGAAAATCAAAAAATTTTCCATCTTTAAAAAGTGAGTATCCAATTTGCAGAAACAATTTTTTTTCTATTTTTTTTATCTTTTCTTTGGTTCATTTTCCAATTTTACTTTCAATTATAATATGAATTTTAATTTACTTTTTTTAAATTTCATTCTAAAATTTTACAATTAAATTCTTTTCGTTCGTTAATTATTTTTTTTGAAAAATATATTTTTTGATTATTTTCTTTCTTTTGGGGATTTTTATTGTTATATTTGTTTCACATGATTTTTGGGAGAAATTAATTTTGACTAAAAAATAGAATTAGGATTTTTTTTTGGTTTATTATACACACTTTTTATATTTTGAAAGACATGGCAAGGTGAATTGTTGAGTAAAAAGCATTCTATTTCTTTGGGAGCTGAAGGCCTGACTGTTTTGTATCCTCATCACTGACCAAGGGTCAAGCTCCCTTAGGGGGTTGTCTATTTTGTAGTTACGCAAGCGCAATATCATTAGTTTAATCAAAAGTTTAGATCCATTAAAAAAAAACATTATTAGTCATTTCCGGTTTTTTTAATCAGAAATTTTTTTCTTTTTATCAATTTCACGTAATTTAAGTGAAACATTTTGTCAGTAAAATTTTTTTCCCACTTCATTATTACAATTTTTGATAGTTATCTTTCTTTTTCTTTAAATATTTAATTTTCATGTCTCACCAAATTGGAATCCATTGTTTGCAATGAGCAAATCTTAAATCATTAACCATTTGGAAATTATTAGTAAAAAAATATTTTTCCGTTATAAAAACAGTTAGTAAAAAATTAAAATTGTCGAAAAAGTTTAATAATCATATTTAATAACACTACATAAATGATTAATAAATATTTATAAAAATTTATAAATTTTATAAAAATGTTTATATCAAAAAGACTAACCTTTTTGTGTCAAAAATTCTGACAACTTCATTTTGTTTATTATTTTTTTCTTCGGAACATTTGAGAAATCGTCATAGAATAAATAAATAATAATAAAAATATTGTTATTTTTTTTTACGTATAATTATTTAATTTTATTCTTAATTGCGTGTCTTGTATCTTTCACAAACTTTGCGTTTCTGTTTTAAAAGTCAAGGTCGTAAAATTTAATGTTTAAAATAAAATTAATATAGTGAATAAGTACTAATTTTTATTCGTTTTTTTTGTTTTTAATAATATTACAGAGTTAATTATATTATTTTAAATTTTGTTTTAAGTTTTATTTACATTTCGTTTTATTTGTTTGTTTTTTTCTTTTTTAGGAAAAAGGATCGAATTGAAGAAAGAAGAACAATTTTTGAAAGTATACGTACAAAAGTCCGAAGAAGAAATTCATGTAGACTTCGTATAAAAACAACCTTGTCAGAGAACATACCGAGGAAAACTGGACATACGTAGCATTTTATGCTTGTTGCTTGATTATTGACAATCGATATTACTTCGTCAGGAAACATGAGTTTGAACGACTTTTGCAGAGGGTCACATATTTTAATCAAATATATTGCTCCGAGGATGATGCATATTTTATGCATTACAGAATATTAAAAAACTAATGACAATTCATGTTTGGTGAGTATGTAATCACGTGTTAGAAATGAATTTTTTTTTAATAATTCGTCTCAAAAAACATGCCTATCGATAATTGAAGTTTGAAGAAAAATTACATAAATCAAAAATCAACATTCAAAAATCAATTTTATTAGATACATTAACTATGATACAAATCGATTAGATTTTTATAAATTTCTCTTTTTCCTTTTGAAATATTTAATAATAGAAAATAGCTTATATTAAAATTATTTATTGCGCCATATAATTTTTTTAAAAATTATTTTAATTATCCTTCAAAAAAAAATTTTTTTCTTTTATGAGTTCTAACAATGAAAGAAAATGTATTGAACGTTTCGCGAACATTAGAAATGACTTTAAATTCAATCTATTTCACTCTAAAGTCTAAAAATTAATGTTTTCAATATTTTTGAAAAGATTTCAAAATATTTTTGAACTTGAAAAACAATAATTAATATATGAAAAATTGTTCTTCGAGGATTTGAAAAAGAAATAAAAAGTTTCTTAAAATTCTTGAACATAAATTATTTTCTAAAATTATTTTACACGGGAAAAAAAATATTGCTTTAAAATTACCTTCGTGGAAGCAAAGGAAGAGTGCTCCCAAATAGCCAGAGCTTTCTATCTTGAAGCCATTTGTCCATGCGTTATTTGAATTTTCTTTATGAAAATGAAGGAATCTTGAATTCTTTGTGAACAACGTCTTTCATTGTTAGCACTTCACTTTCTAAATATGAAAAATGAATATCAAAGTACATTATTTTGTAAACTCACTGCTGTCTTCGAACTAACAATAAGCACCTTTTAACTATACTATGAACGGAACTGATTCATGTGCACGAAATTACGTCACTTAAATCGATATTTAGACGAACTATATTTTAAATCAGAAACTATCAAAACACACGTCAAATGCGATTTAAAAATAAACGACTATGATTTATTTTTTTATAAAGGTCTAATTCTTAAAATAAAACACGATATTTTTAGTTTTCAACAAAAAAAAATTGCTTTTTCAATCGTTAAAAATAAAGTATTCCTTATTTCTCGATTAAATTAACTGAAGTCGTTAAATTAATAAACTATTTTGCAAAATTTAGAAATAATTTTTATTTTGACAATATTTTTATAAAATTAAAATTAGTATTTAAAATTTTTAAATATCAAAAATTGAAAAAGAATTTGAATTTTTAGTTTATTAAAATGAACGTAATATAGTGAATAAAGTAGACTGATAATTAACAAACTTTTATCTTTTTAATATTCTCTTTTTTAAACAAAGCTATTTATGCACAATATAGTTTTATGTATTTATTTTAAATAATTAATTTTTATATTTTACGAGAAATTTTTTGTTATACAAAGCATTTTATTTGTTTTAGACACTTTTTGTGTTTCTTTGTGCGCTGTTGGGCAGCTTTGGTTTCTCTGTTTCTAAAGTCTCACCCCTGACCGTGAATGTAACAAAATATCTCTTCGTGCGATCCAGTCTTTCAGACGGAAGAGCAATCACCTGTTTTTCTTCTCCGTGTGACACCTCCACCTTGTGGAAAATTCAAATTAAATTAATTAAACATTTTTTTTTTTTTATCAACAATGCGAAAAAATCTGCTAATTAAGAAAATAATTTTGTCTTTTTTTTCGTAGCTTGGCAGATTACCGTCATTTGTCCCTTTCCACGACTCTCAATCTTCGGAAGAAGACTCGTTTCTCTTTCTGGGACGCCTCCACATACTGCAATTATTATCTAGGATCAAACTATGCAAACTGACTCTTTCCAAAAATTCAAGATGCCTCTAACTCTAATTGAACGAGAATCATGTTTAAAATTGCTGCTCCAAAATAGGTGAGTTTTAATTGTCAATTTACTTGCAATTCGAAACTATCGAGGAGTAAGCAATTTTTTAGTTTCGTGTCGAATATATTAACTTACGATAAGTGTAAATTGGAACTGATGTATAGGCACTAGTGGCATGATGACATCGGTGAGTTTTTTGTGTACACTGTTTTGCTTCTGTGCACCAATCAGAAGTCGCTGGTCTTTTCTGAAGACGTCTAAGTTGTTCGTACAAGAACGACTCAAAGTCCCTTAAAAATGAAAAAAAAAATTCATTTATTTAATAACACAAATCGTAAATTATTATAAATTATAATTAAAAATCAAAAAAGGCATATAAATATTTTATCACTGACCGAAAAGTTAATGGTTTTTCATATTTTACAACACCAAGCGTTGGTCCAGTCATTCCCGCTTTATTGAAACTGTCGACCTGTAAGAAAATAAAAATAATTCGTATAATATTCGTAACATTTTAAACAAGATGAAAATTAAGTTATAAAAAAAAATACTGACTTGTCTTTTAACCAAAACATGCTCATTCGTTTTTCCATGTCGTATCTGAAGTCTCTTTAATTCCATCAATTGAAAAAATATTTTTCTCTCCAGATAATAACGTCGAACGCTTATTTGAACATCTCTTGTTATAGTTTCCATATTAATTGATTGTTGCTTCTCTGTATTTGGATAACATTTTAAATTTCTTCGGGGAATTCGAGAGACTCTGGGACTTGGTTCTATTCCACTATCTCTTCCTCCACTGTCCTTTCTCTGTTTCTGACGAATTTTCTCTTTTCTCACCTCCCGAGGACTTTGCGATTTTGTCAATCGAAGTTGATGCTCCCTCGTAACCTGCGAGATTGAAAGAATTATAGTAAAATTTTATTTCATTTTTCATTAAAAAAAAAAAAAAAATTGTCATATTCTGATGTTAATAATTTAATTTGAAAGGATATTTTTATTTATAAAATGATAATTGTTATTTATAGATGAACGATTTTCTAAAATTACCAGTATGCAATTGTCATTTATTTCTTGTATCAGTGAATTCTAATTTAGGCTACTGTGAAAGATTTGAGTCAAGGATTGTTTACATTTGCATGACTATTGAAATTTTAGCACTTGATTAACCTGAATTTAGATTCATTAATCTTTAGAAGGGTGTTGGTAATTTGTCTACCCGGTTGAAGGGAAAAATTAATTAACAAATTGTGTTTTTGGAATAAATTACCTGCGGTAGAGTATCAGTTCCAGGTCTTTTCATAATTCCTAAATTTCGTGGTGTCTCCTCCTCACTTGTACTGGGTAGAACTCTTATTATTCCAACTCCGTCATCATTTTCCAATTCAGTGTCCCTTTCAACATCATCGCCAATTGCATTTCTTATCTCATCATCTTCATCATCCTCCTCCCATTCGGGACTTTCGATAACGGCAACAATTGCACTTTGATCTTCAGAATTTTGCTCTTCCGATGTTTCATTGAAAAACGTTGTCCTCTTGTTTTCTTTTATTCTTTTTGGAGACGATTTTCGTGACTTGGCAGTCGATGGTCTCGATCTAATCGACAATTTGGAAGACCTTGGAGAACTTGAGGAACTTTCATCAATGAAACGTTCATTGTTCTCTTCTTTTGTTTTCACTTTTGCGCCTGTAAAAAATTAAACGTACTATTTTAAGGATTTTTCATCTGGATTGTGAAAAGGGGATAAAATATAAAATTATAATTATTTTCTCTTTTTTTTTTGTTTTCATTGACATTAATAACTTACTTTTGATTTCAGATTTTTTGGCGGCTTTGGATAATTCTGGCGAAGAGATGTCCGATTTTCCTCGGGCAGAATCGACATCAAATTGATGATTCTCGACATTTGAGGAACTTGGATCTGTTTTACTTGGTGAGAGCGATGAATAATCATCTTTATTTTCTTTCTTTGATTTTTTTGAACTTATTTTCCGTTTCTCGGGAAAATCTTTTCTCGATTCGGCAGATTTTTCTTGTTTTGTACTTTGTTTTTTGTCTTGTTTTCCAAGTGATTCGTCACGAGTTTTTGATGATGATTTTGTTGCTTTCACATTGTCCTGAATGGATTCTTCATTTTTCTTTGATATTACAGTTTCGGATTTCGTGACTTTGTCCGATTCTGTAACGAATTCTTTTGATGGAATATTTCCGTCAATTTGTCCCTTTGTTGATTCTTGAACGGATTCTTTTTTCTCCTCGATTTTAAATTCTTCTTGAGCTTTTTTCGATTCTTGGTCATCTTTCGAAATTTGTTCATTGGAAGATGATTCAGAGGGAAGATTTTCATTTTTGAAATTGTTTTGATTTTTAAGAGATTTTTCGGTTTCTAATGGGGAAGTTTGTTGAGATTCTTGAGATGATTTTTCAATTTCGTCAGATTGTTGGAAAATTTCTTCTTTTTCGAATTCCTTACTTTTTGGTGAATCGTCAATTTTTCTTTCCATTATTTCTACTTTTTTTAATAACTCTTTTTGCATTGTGTCAGCTTCTTCGAGAATTTTATCTGTTTTGGTTTGATTTTGACTTTTGGTTTCAATTTCCTTGATTGGTTCATCTCTTAATTTTGGAGTATCAGGTGCTTGATCTTTGTGTACCATTGCAGTGACAGTTACAGTTTCGACAGTTTCATGACTAGTAGTGTCTGTGACGTCTTTTTCTCCCTCATCCTCCTCGTCTTTCTTTTCACTCTTTGTTTTCTTAACACTAGCTTCATCAATTTCGACAGTTTTCTTTTTTCTTTCCATTTCATCTTTCGTTTTATGCTTCTTACAACTTTTTCTCGATGATTTTATAATTTTCTTATCCTCATAACTCTCTTTTGGAGTTTTTGATTTTCGACCTGAAATTAATTTCTCCGATTTTTTTTCAATTGATTTCACAATAACAACTTCAAGACTATCGTCACTGATTGATGATGATGACTCTTCTAAATTGTGATCCTTTTTTATCGAATGAGCTTCTTTACTTTTGCTTTTACTTGATTGTAAAATTTCTTCTTCTGTTTCAGATTCCGTCCACGATTCACTGTATTCGTGTTTGCATTTCTTTGATCTTGTGTATTTTTTCTTCATCGATGATGATTCATCGTCGCTTTCATTGTCATTATTGTATCTTGCTGACTCGCTCAATGCTCGTCTCTGTTGATCTTTTTTGAATTGTGTTTTCGAATGTCGAAGTTCCTCTTCACTGAAACTTCGACTGTCCCTACGAGAGAGTTTACGGGAATTGCCTTTTCTTCTACGTGTTCGTCGCTCGATCCAACGCTCCTCGTAATAAAGATCATTATCATGATGTCGATGAAACTTTCTTCGCGGACTGCTGTCACTTTCTGTACTCGTGTCTGGACATTTAACTCTTAGTTTTGCAGCGAAGACTGAAAATTCAAACGAAAAGGATATATTTAAGAAACTTTTTTCCGTTGTTTAATTTCCTGGAAATTAAAGAAAATGGAACTTTAGTGGGAGGGAGGATTATTAATGGAAAAGAATTTTAAATCGAACCTTTGGAAGGTGCAGTTTTGTGTGATCTTAAATGTTGTGCTGTTGATCCACCGTGCATTTGAATTAATTTAGCACAATCGCGATTTCCTCGATAGAGAGCGGCATCCAAGGCGGTCATTAAACTACCTTTACTGGTTTTTAATATAACATTGATTTTAACCCCATTATCTAAAAGTACTTTACAGACGTCCAAATAGCCATGAAGGGCAGCAACATGAAGAGGAGTTTTTCCATCTTGCGTTACACTGTCGAGAAGAGTTTTACGCTTTTTTCCCAACCACTTTACCAATTCAACACATCCAGAAGCCACAGCTTCGTGAGCTATTCCAGTTCCTCTTATTGTCCTCGCATGAAGAGAACCACCATGAATTGATAAGATTTTCAATGTTTCCAATTGTCCCTTCGCTGCTGCACACAAAGCTGGTCTGTAAAAATTATTTCTCTATTGAAATTAAAATTTCATTAATTTACTTAAATTAATGAATATTAATATGAATATTAATTAGATAAATTATTATTATTATTTGTAATTATTTAATATTATTATTGTTACGATAGTAACAATACATTTCGAATCTAATTGTTACTTTCTGATTTTAGACACGTACGTTCTGCCTTTTCGATCCTGTCTGTTTGGGTCAGCGCCTAATCTCAAAAGCAAAGCAGTGGCATCCGCGTGACCTAGTGTCGCAGCATAATGAAGGGCCGAACAGCCATTATCATCGACGTGATCTGGTTGTGAACCACACAAATTAACAAGAGCCTCCACGCACCTGGCGTGACCGCGTGAGGCGGCGCAATGCAGAGCCGTCAATCCGTCCTTATCAGAGGCGCCCGCAGCGGCTGAACCACCGGCTCTAAAATGCGGTCAGTAGTCATTAACTTCCTAATCTCTTGAATGTAAATTTCCCTCCATGAAAATTATTTCTTTCGGATGTCCTTAAGCATTCTACTCATGAGTATAATAGAGCAACCAAGATCTTTGCTTTTTTTTAAGTACTCGTAAAAAAATTTTGTCGATGATGGAAAAAAGGACATCCAGATAAGTGATTATTTAAAAAAAAAATGAAATCCAATAAAAAAAATGTTTCTCTTTCATTACAGTGAAATATTATTCCAAAATGGAGGATAAATGTAAAAAGAAATCGAATTGTTTTGTTTATCGATGAAATAATTAATAATTATTAATAATTAATAATTTAATAAACGTTACCTTGTTAAGGCAAGAACAGCTTCGACGCTACCAGCACTCGCTGCCCATAAAATCGGTTGTCTTCCATCCTCGTCCTTTGCATTCACGTCGGATCCAAATTCCAAAAGGGTTTGAAGTACCTGTAAATATTGCATTTAATTTTCGTATTTTTTTTTTAAATTTAATTAAATATGTACCTTGAGGCCAACTTTTTTAGGAACTGAAAGTTCAGCAGTCACTGCAGCTCCACAACACTGAGCAGCATAATGAAGAGGAGATCCTCCTCTTAAATCCGGAGTTGATGGTCTTGCTCCAGCTGCCAGGACCAATCTTACACATTCTGCTTCACCGCAAACTAAAATTCAATAATTCTTTCACTTAAAAACTATTAAATGGTAATTTAATTTATTAAATAAATAATATTAATTTCAAAGGTAAATTAATTAACAAATATAGTTAAATTAATTAAAATTAACTAATTATAGTTAACGAATTGTTAACGAATTCATCGCACGAATTGTCTGCAATTTAGGTAGAACTAGTTTATCTTTATAGAAATGGGTTGAAAAATGAATTAATTAGAGACTGTGAATTTATGAGAATCTGAATCTATTTGATGTTCGGTGGTCAAGCAGGACGCTTGTTGGTCAATCATAAGGAAAATCTGGACATTATCCAATTGCGTGAGCGATAGTCTTTGGAGTTACGTCACTTGACTGACCCACTGACCTTAGTTGGTCAGTTTTCCATTCTGTTTTGTATATAGTATCAAACCGCCTTTCCTGTCTAAGATCCCAAAAGGGAGATTACGCTTGCCCATAAGTATTTTAACTTGTTTTGAAATTCATGACAATATATTTCCAGAGGCTCCTTCGTCCTTCGGCATATTAAAATCATCTTTCTCTGTGATTTCTCTTCCCGATAAGAACAAAAAAAAAAAAAAAACTAGGTCAATATTACACCCTCAATTTATTTTCGGTAACTTTTTTTTAATTTATGTTCCTTAAATACCATAAAATAATTGGACCTTAAATTTAAATTTCTAAATAATTGGAAATACGTGTAATTTTGTAATTTTTTTCATCGTAACAGAGAAAACATACGGAAAATTAAAATTAGTTTAACTATATAGAAAAATTATTTTTAAAATTTAAATTCAGTAAATTTTTTACTTCTAGGACATTTAACTGTTTCTTTTTTATGTTTGCAGTTGAAATTGAGAAGAGATAAAGTTTGCGGAGTCGGGGAAAAATTGGCTGCCACTTGTGGGAAGGTTCTCATTTTACAAACTGATAACAGTTCAAATCTTACTTTTTGCATCTAAAAAGTTTCGCGTAAATCGAAAAAAAAACAGAAGAGAAGTAATATTAATTTTGTACGATAAGTTTTGTATTATAATATATTAGTATTAATTTATTAAAGAATATTTTTTTTTTTAGAAATATTTGCTTACCAGTTGCCCAATGGAGAACGCTGTGACCCTCGAAATCTTTGGCGTTTACGTCTGCACCGTTCGCCAGAAGAACAGCAACCAATTGCGTATCGCCGGCAATAACAGCAAGATGTAAAGGTGTATGTCCCTCAGAGTCGGGATGATTAACCAATTCGGGTGCCGCCGATGCGACGGCACCACCAGTTCCAGCATCCATGCAATAATGAAGAGCACTTCTCAAGGTACGATCTCGATAACCAATTGTTTCGCTTTGCTCTTTTAACAGTTTTAAAACACGCGTTCTGTCACCCTGCTGACATGCATGCATAAGAGGTGTTGCTCCAATTTGAAGAACTCTAAAATTAAGGGAAAATAATTTTCATCAAAATTTTGTTTCATAAATTTGAATACTTTTTTGTATATTTGCATATAATATTTTTTTTATATTTTATTATTACGATGTTTTATTAATTATTAGGTTTTTTATTTTATTAATATTGATAATAATAATAATAATAATAATATTAATTCTAACAACAAATTAATAATAATTATAAAAAAATATATAATAAAAATTACAATTATATCCAAATACATAAAAATTATCATTGTGAATTTATCATTTGTCATCACTGAATAAGAAAAAATACTTTTAACTGTAAGTAAAATAATAAATTTTTCTGCAAATTGATAGTTAATTGATATAAGGACTAACTCCAAAAATTGTAACATTCAATGTTTATTTGTTATTTATTTGTTACTTTAAAGCTGTTAAATGGTAAATATTAAACTTTTTTATATAATAAAATAATAATTAATAATACAATTAATTATTAACACAGTTTCTAATTCATGTTTGTATTTTGTAGATAACGTGGAAACGGTATCTTGGAGTCTGACGAATTATGATAGAACGATGTGTAATCAAAAGGGAAAATTAACACGCGATAATCAGGCACACAAACTATTAAAGAACCCTTTAAAAATTTTTAATTCTTAATAATTATTCGATGATATTTGAAAATCAAAAGTTGATTTAATTTATCTTTTTGGTAATAATTTAACATAAATTTATTTTTAAATATTTTATCTTTTCCTTTTTCTTGAGATAAAAATTATAATCGAAAATTTAGAATAGAAAAAAAAATGGAAAAATTTTTGTCAAATTTTGATCAGGTTCATGTTACTTGTAGGGTCTTCTCTTGAGGGAGTCTTGAAATCCCAGGGGATGCGACTTGAGTGGACTAGTGTTCCATGAGGTTTTGGCTCTCGGACGATGATTGGGGAACGGTGTCAATGGGGGCAAGGACACATCGGCTGCGCGTTCCTGTTTTTTTGGACGTGATCTCTCCTGATGCTGTTTCTGCGGAATCAACGGAGTCTTAGTGTCCATGCCCGTTTACGGCACCGTGGTCTTATTAGATCAACACCAACAGGCATCCTCGACACCATCCTTTGACAAGTATCATCGCTTCCCTCATCAGCAATGTCATCTAAATTGGATCAGCGCTTAAAAAACGAAGAAGAAAAAAAAACACAAAAAAAAAAGAACAAAAAGAGGACTTTGTTGATGGATTATCGCATGACAAGTGAGTAGTCGACGGCGTTGACCTCCTTCTTTGAATATAAAGCGTCTGGCGTGTATTACGCGATAATCTTAGATGTGAAATCGAGCACAGGAAAAGCAACTAAAGGCTAACTAGAAATCTTGAGAAAGCTCAAGCTTCAAAAGTCTCTTTCTGAAACGCGGGCATGTTCCTAACATCGGTTCAACTGACCACGTGGGTGAATTGACCAGGTCACTTGGATACCATAGAAACCGACTGCCACAACATTATCGTTCCGATAAAGAACTCTAATGGCAAATCTCACGACAAGGTCGTCTCGTGTCAAAAAATAAACACTTCCTTAACTTCAATTTATGGCAGTCGCTTTCTTCGATTTATTGGCTCGCCCCAGGGGTTTTCTGGTCAGCTGACTCACGTGTGAATTTATATCCTCAAGAGAGGATCCCCCACATGACCTCGTGATTTAGGTCGATTATCATTTATTATTTTTTTTATGACCTTCAACTATCTCTTAGGGGGAAATTTTTATCTTAATCTTTTTAAAGAGCCGATTTGATTCAAATCTTTTGCCTTTTTAATCTGTTACTTAATTTATCAAAATAAATTTTGTTTTGAATCAATAATTTAGAACAAATGATATTATTTTTGATAAAAATAAATATTTATTTTCTAATGATCAAGTAATTGATTATTCAAGTCAAAAGTGGAAATGCGATCTGGTTTTTCTTTTTTTATTTATAATTTGGTTGACTTCCGGAGTCTCTAGAAAGTGTGCTTTATATATTTAGAAGGTCAGAACTTGTCAAGTGCAAGGAATATTGAATTCTTTTACGACATGTAAATTCAAGTCTGTGAAGAATTGATTGAGATTGAGATTAGAAAACAAGGCTACTTCAAAAAAAGTCAATTTTCCAGGAAATTTTCTTTTCTGAAAAAAATTTCTTTTATAAAATGAGAAAATTTCCAACTGTAGAACTTAATAAAGCGCGATGTAGAAATTTATAATTAGAAAATTTTGAATTAGTAATTACAAATTTTTTATTTAGTTTAAATTTTTTTTAAATTTAAGTTTATATTGTATTTTTGAGAAAATGTTAATTCAAAGATTCTGCAGTGCAGTTATCGATGAATTATAAGACTTGGTATTATATATTTTTAACGGGAGGTTTTTTTTTCTCTTATTCTTTTCTAAAATGAGTATTTGTGAGTCGCACCTCATTTCACAGACATGTTACTCTAGTTTCCTCAATCTTGTATTCACAGACTTGCATTTGCACAAAACCAACACATGCTTCTTAAATAGGCCTATCTAAGTTCTCAAGCATTTGCCCGTCAGGTGTCACGCTACCGTAAAAGTTGCCCCAACTTTTGAGTTCATGTTTTCTGAATGAGAATGAAATGAATAATAACATTTTCTCGTATATATTCAAAAGTAATATGTAAATCATTTTTATATTAGATTAACAATTAATTTTCTTTTAATTTAAAGAAAGAAAAAAAGTGAAATATGAAATGAGAGAAAGCGGGGAAAAAATAATGTGCACTGTATAAATAAACAATAGTATTCTACAGTTTGCATATAAACTTAACGCATATCGATTACTTGTTATAATAATAAGTAAGCGTAGGACATTGCGATTCATTATAATCTAATCTTGAATATGAATGAAATTCTCATAAAATGCAAAAACTTTTCGATTTTATGTATAAAGTTCCGTAAAATTGTTTATGAATCAAAAAATAGTATTATAGCAAAAATTGATTTTGAATTCTCAACAAAGAATTGAATAATTCTTTATAAAATTAAATAAAACTGAAAAAAATTTTTTTCTTTAATTTTAATTTTCCAAATTATTATTTTTATTCAAAATTAATAATTCCCCTGTGAGATAATTCATTAATAAATTAAAAAATTTTTGGATTATAATGATTGTTAGAGATAATTTTTGATGACAATTGGTAAAATATATTTAAATATTGGAAAAAAATTGTTTAACTCTTACTCTGTGACGAAATGTAGGTAATCTACTTTATTAAGAAGTGTTTACTCTTTCGAGTAAACGTTTTATATATACATATAATGAACGATTTCACGGGGTTAGTGTAACGGCAATGACTGAAAATCGTTAATTCGCACGTGAATCTTTATTACCCAGTTAAAAAGTTCAATTTTCTCGATTCTTGGGAATTTTAATTAGTCGAATTATTATTTTGTTTATATTTGAAAACTTTGTCGAATTCAGTTAAAAATATTTCAATAAAATAATTTAACAATTTTGTATTTTTATCTATTTTTTTTAACAATTTATAACTTTTATCAAATATTTTATTTATTTATATTTTTTGTAAATAAATAAAATATTTGAATAAATACCTTAAAATAATTTTTTTTGAGTTATATTTTTTATTAGTATATTTTAAATATTTTTTTATTATATAAAGAAGATATAAAAATGTTTTAAAATATTTATTTTATTGAAATGTTTTTTTTACTCTTTGTCATTGTTATTTGTTATATCAACTCAAATAAAATTATTTTCTGTTATTTGCGTTAAAAAGAGGGTTTTTCCTTTCTTTTTCATGAAAATAAAATTGGTATATTTACCAATAAAAATAAAACAATAATTAAATAATAATAAGTAGACAGTATAATAAATGTACTTAAAAAATTAAAATATTTAAAAGAAATTTTCTCTACAATCATTAAAAGTCCAAAAGTAAATTTTTAATTTCAATCATAAATGAACCACGAATTAAATTAGGTTAAAAATTCGATTTTTTATTCTAATTTTAAATTTTTAAATAATAATACTTTGAATAAAGAAAATTTGTTTTTAGTTTTATCCGAAAAAGAATTATTCAAGTCTGTATTTCGATTGAAAATTTTATAATTTATACATAAATACTATTTAATTTTCTATGTTATTTAATTTTTTTTTACTAATGAATATAAAATTTTTTGCAAAAGATAATAAAATATATAAATAATAAAACTTACTTTGTTTTTAAGGCGCAGCCCTAAGAAATGTCATTTTGAATGAATGCAGAGATGGAAAAATTGAATTTGGATTTTTTATACATTTCGAAATTTTTTAATATTAAATTAAAAATTAGCCACGAGGTTTGATTCATAAAGAGGAAATTATGAAACACTCCTCACGAGGGTGAAACGCGCACTGATGACAACATCCCTCGACTAGACCAGTTAATTTGTAAGTTGTAAGGGTTGCTTGGAAACCATCAACCACCTCAGGGGCGTACTTTATATCGAACCATTTTTCTTCACCAGCTTTTTATTGTAATTAAATAATTCAAATAAAAAAGTAATTAAATTAATTACCATACGCGTCGCGCAAAAAAATTCAAATTTTTGCTTTTTAAAATTTAAATTTTCCCGCCGTTGTAACATTTTTTATTTTAAATTATAAATTAACTTTTTCTTTATTATAGAGATTTAGAAATATTTTTTAAAATGGAATTTTGACAAATTTGTATAAAATGATATCGTTAAATTTCAAAATGACATTTCTGCTGTAGCAAAATAAGTTTTTATATGTTAATAAATTGTAATTCAAATTGACAGTTCTTGGAAGAGGTATTTTTATGAGAATTTCATTAATTATTAATATATTAACATTTATATTAGTCAGTTCTTTCAGGAATTATTTTAATTAATTTTAAAAGTGGAAGTAAGCTATAGTACAGTCTTAGAAAACTTGAGTTTCACCTGGGGGTATAGCTCAGTGGTAGAGCATTCGACTGCAGATCGAGAGGTCCCCGGTTCAAACCCGGGTGCCCCCTCCACCTTTTTTTCAATTTTGTACACAATTTTTAAAATTATTTGTTTATTTCTGGTATTTTTTTTTTCGAAAGTTCCTTAACGTTAATAAGTATTAAATTGTTTTAATCTTCTTCTTCATTTATTTATTTTTCTTATTTGTTATAATTATTATAATTATTATTTACCATTCCAGCATATGACGTTTCGACTGCTGGACTATTCAAACAGATGACGCTTCGCTTCATTTTAAAACTTTTGACCATTCGGAGGAAAATTATATATGTCTTACCAAAATTGAAGTTAAAGAAGAACCAAATTAAAAAATCTTCATTAAAAATTATAAACAAGAAATGCATAATATATTGGTATGTATTAAGAAATTATTCAAAGGTTAATATAATTCTGTCAAAAACAGGAAATATAAACGAATAAGGGAACATTAGATTTATAAGTTTAAATATTCGCGGGTGTGCATTTTGTAAATTGTGCTATGAAGCTTAATGTAAACAAGACTTAAGACTTCCCAGATGATGACTCCGATGACTCCTGCTCCCAAATGATTTACGACGTCAAAATAGGAGTGAAAAAAAATCGGAGCATGTCGTTCTGGACTGATATTAGACGATAAGTGAATGTGGTTTACAAAAAGTTTGCTTATCAAGTTTAGTTTAATTTTGATCACTGTTGAGTTAATTTGTGTTGACGCGTGCAAACAAGTCTTTTTAATTTCTAATTGTTAATAAACATTCAGATCATGGCGTCCGCAAAGAGAAAGCAAGATGAGAAAAACTTGAAGACGTTACGCGAGCTGGTCTCGCAACCGGGAAACAAAGAATGTTTCGATTGCCGGCAACGAGGTCCAACTTATGTGAACATGACAATAGGATCGTACGTTTGCATGTCCTGCTCAGGATTATTGTAAGTTCATTCATTTTTCTTTACACATCCTGGAAACATACAAAAGACATCCGTTAGTACTGACTTTATCTCGTTTCCTTTTTGATAAAAAAAAAAGAAGAAAAAAAACAACACGAAATAAATGCATATAGATTCTTTAATCCAGCTCTGTTACTGTAAGTACAGGCCTTTAAATTATCATTTGTAGCCTTTTAATTTTTTCCCTATAATTTAAATTGAAATTTCAAACTAGAAGTTTCTTCAAAGAATCCTTGCTGACAGGTGGCTTTGTGTGTTTTGAGAGTATGAATCAGAGTGTAACATGAGATGGAATTTACCAGAAAAAGAAAGAATTGAATGACAAAAAAGCAACTCTGATAAAAACATAAATTGCACGTCTTTATGTTCAATATTTATAATAATCGAGGATTTTTTGGTCCAGTTTCATAAAAAACATTTTGAAAAAAAATCAACAAAGATTCATTGCGTAAACGCAAGTTTTGCAAGTTGTTTGATTTTTATTGAATAAACAATAATTTTTCTTAATGCATTCTCACTGTTGTGTAATTTTCATTTAAATTGCAAACAGTGATTCCTCTCACAGCCTTGATCAGAAATTTAATTTTTCTTTTCAAATACATTAATTTTTTGCATATTAAATAAAAATAAAATAAAATTCTTTTTTGATCAGTTTTTTTTAATATTATTCTTATGAATCATAGGTGTGACAAATGGAGAAAATTTTCTATTTGTAAAACAAAAATCTGATGAAATGAATCATGATTATCGCACCTGAACATTTTTATTCTGGTTTTTAATTTAGCAAAGTGAAATAAGTTTTATAAATTTATTTACATTAAACGAAGAAGCATTTGTTTTTATAAATAATATATAAATGTATTACACATATGCAACCTTTCACTCTCGACCTCGTGTTTATAAATGCCTGGCATTAGAAAATGAATTTCTAAAACAAACAGACAGTGTCTAGACTTTATACTGCATTTCAAAACTTAAATTCTGTAAAATCATCCAAATCTCAAGAGATAAAGAATGCAAACTCTCAAAGAACGTGCGATAAGAAATTAAAAAATGATTCATCGAATAATTATTCAAAGTCCCTTTGATTGAGAGATGAAAAATTATCAATTTCATGAGAATCTTTACATTCATGGAAACTATCTTTGTTTGGGACTTCCATTAAACGAAACTATACCGTTATACTTGGAGAAAAATAATTGCCGTTATTTGTCATTTTGACTCAATAGTCACTTTTCATTATTTTGAGAATTATTTTGATTTATTTAATTTCTTTCTTTTTGCAAACTTAATAATAGAGATTTAATTTATAAAAATAAAAAATTAAAAGTTGAATAAAATGTAGATCGATAAGCATCGATAATTAGAAAGTCTCTCGAAACTGAAAGGAAGCATTTGAACGATAATTTTATCCTTATAGTGACACAGTGACACGGTAAAGTAGAAACAAAAAGAACTTGTTTTTACAAGAATTAATTAGTCGATTATTTGTCGTGTTTCTGTTTTTCCTTTGACTTGACAATCAATTTTATTCTTTATAGTCGATGCTTTGTCTATTGATAAAGAAAAAAAAACAATGTAATAGTTGTAACTTAAAAGAATTCGAAAAATTAATTACTCAGCTTTTATATTTCTTCTTTCTTATTGTTTTAAATGATTGTCGATAAGTAAACAAATTTTTTTCTTTACTTTTTAGACGAGGTTTGACGCCACCACATCGAGTTAAATCAATTTCAATGGCAACCTTTAATTTGGATGATATAAATTTTTTAAAAGAACGAGGAAATGAATATTGCCGAAGTACATGGCTCGCATTACAACCACAAAATGATTTTACATACGCCGATTCGAAAGATGAACAAAAAATGAAAGAATTGATGATCGAAAGGTATGAAATGAAACGATTCTACATACAAAATCCGTCCGATGTTACAAAAAAGACAAAAACGCAATCCAAAGAATCGAATAATTCAAGCCTTACGAGAATTTCAAATTCTGAAACACCACAAGCAACGTCCACGCCAAATTCAACATTAATCAATGAGACGACAAAATCTAATTCCTTCACTACAGATTTTGTCGCAGATTTTAGTAAAGTTCCTGATCCTTATCTTCCACCAACGCCGACGAATTTCAATCAGCCTATTGTTTCTCAACCATCGTTCGCAAATTTTGACAATAATCCCATTTTCAATTCACCTAAAGGTAGATATTTTTCAACAGTTTTCTTTTTATTTTTATTCTAAAGAAAAGATTTTTTTCAAAGAAAAATTATTATTATTATTATTATTATTATTATTATTATTATTATTATTACTATTACTATTATTATTATTATTATTTTTAGGTACTGGAAGTTTGAATCAAACGGCTGGCTGTTTAACGCCGAATTTCAATGGAATTAATTCTCCACCATCGGAAGATCGTTACGCTGCATTAAAAGATTTAGATTGTTTAATGAAACAGGCGCAAATTAAGGAGGAAAATCCTCCTGTGGGATCAACTTGGAATTCAAATAACGCCAATTGTGAGTCTTGACAAAAAATTATTTTTTTTTATTGTTTACTAACAATTAAAATAATAATTAAATAATAAAAATAATAAATTATATTATTTTTAGTATCAAATTCCATTTGGGGTGGATATAATAATCAAGGATCTCAAGTGATTTCAAATCCGTTCACGGCTAATGATCTATGGCGTCCGTCCAATAATTTAATAAATAATAATGTGCAAATTTCTGATAATACACTTAATAATTCGGCAAATCCGTTTAGACAAATTCAATTCTCAGTCAATAACGGCAGTGCATTTGGTAATATATTTCTTTTCGAATTTTTTTAGGGCATTTTTATAAAAGAAAAAAAATTTATTATTATTTGAAAAAAATTAATAAGCATAATTATTTATATTATAGACACGCTTTGGGCATCGAAGGAATCGCGAAATAATGAGGATGTTATTCCATCTAGTCAGCTCATGACGTCATTCCCGAACAAAACGTGGCAACCGTCGGTTGCCGCTTATCACGCAAATCCATTTGTCGTAAGTGAAATTTTTTTTTGCTATTTTACATTCATTAGAAATTATAAATGATGAATCTTGAAAACAATTATAAAAGTTTTGAAAAAAAAAATTCCATTAGTATAATAATAATCCATTATACCAGTAACTATTCAAAGCAATTTTCCCCTGGACAATTAATTTTACAATGCGCTCATTCAGATTCGATTAGTATTTTTATCATTTCAATTGAATGAAAACACTTGGCTCATTCTTTGTCAAATTAAAAATAAAATAAAAAAAATAAAAAAACGTTAATTATTTTTTCAAAATTAAATATTATTTTTCAGTTCTGATCCAATTGGGTAATATTTTATTATTTTTATATACTTATTCAAAATTGTTTAATATTCAATAAAAAAAAAAAAAATTTCATCACTTGAAAATGTTTTTCTAAACAAATTTATTTTTTTCATGTAATTATTAAATTCTTGTTTATTTGTAAAGGTCATTTCGATAATACTGGAAAGCCCCTTGTGCAGTATTTAATTAAGAGATATGATCAATTTGCTCAATTCGGTTATTAGTATCTTGCGCTTAAGTAACAACGATGTATATAATTTTTTAGTTAAGAATTTTCTTTCTCTCTTTGTCTTTTAACGTCATCGTCTTTTCGTAATACGCGTTTCAAAAACGTCATTTGAAGCTAGAGTGCAATAAAGAAGCTTTAAATAGACTGGCATGAAGAGTAAAAGCAGAAACTATTTTATATAATGTTTCTTTCTTTCTTTTTTTAAAATAAATAATTAACAATTTTTTCAGTTGAAATTGATTTTTGAATAACAATTTTAACATTTTGTTATATATAATTATTTTTTAATTTCTTTTTTTAGTTTTCATTTATTCTAATTTGGTGCCAGTCACGAATCGATCGTGAGTTGGAAAAATCCATTAAAAATGTCATTTAATTTTCCTTTTTAATGATTGGCTATTTTTTTAAACATTAATATTTTCATAGAAAAAATTTTTTTTATTCAAACCAATTTCTAGCTGATTTCCAATTGATTTTGTCAAATATTGTTTGCTAAATTAAATAAATATTTTTTTTTTAGGTGGGATCTGGCATTGGCGACATGACGAGAAATTCGAACAATCCTTTCTTGTGATCGAGTTATAAAACTCTGTGAAACAGACTTACGAACAAAAAAAACAAATTTACGAAAAATTTAATTAAGCTTAGCTTAGTGTTTCTTTTTTTAAAAAAAAGAAAACATGACTTGATTGGCAATTAGTGCCATTAACGTTTACCCTTAGGAGCACCAATCTCTTCTATTCATATAAAATAAGTAATGCGTTTATTTATGAAAATAATTTACAAATTAAATATTACTGTTACCAGGTTTTAATATATTATAAAATATTACCGCCACTTGCGACAACTTAATATTTAATTTAATTTTTTTTTTTGAGCTTTAAAAATTTTTTGGGTGAATGAAAAATTTATAAGAAATATGTCATTTTCATTCCATCTAATATCAATGACATTAGATGTCAATTGTACTAATTATAATTTATTGATAATATCAAATTAATTATATTATAAATTATTGTAATCGATATTTATCAAAAAGCAATTTTAAAAAAAGAAACCGTTCCGAACAAGAAAGTATTAATCATCTTTAGATTGGATCGTGATTAAAGTGATTAAGATAAGGGATCTGATTAGGAAAAATCGTATTATTTTTATAGTGGCATTAGATAAAAACAAAAAACAAATATATATATATTTTTGCGACTGTTCTAGTTTAAGCGAATTGAAAATTGTTTTTTTTGGAAGCACACACTTTCGATAAATAAAATTAACGACGAATGGTAATAGTGCACACTTAAATACGTTTTATTCGCTTAGAAACTTTCTAATAAATACAAAATCACAAATGAACACTTAGTCTTTGTTTTTTTAACTTATTACTGGTAGATCGATCATCATACTTGCATATTACAACTATAATTACTTGTTCGTTATACTTGAAGGCTAGATTATTGTGTATTTTACGAGTAATAAATGTAAAAATGTTTTATCGCGTCTTAGTTGTTAAAAATTTGGTATACAAATATGGAGTTAGACGCGTCTAGAGTATAAATTTAAGAAAAAAAAAAAAATATGGTCAAAAATTACAAAAAAAAATCTCCTAGCTGCCATTTCATTCTTTTTTGGCTAATTTGTTCGGAAGCGTCGATGAGTCATTTATATTATTACTTACAGTAATAAATTATTGGGGATTGATAGAGAGGAGAAAATTATCGTGAGAAACACACTATTATTACGACTTGACCAATTATGTTAATCGTTATGTATAAATGTACGAGATGATATCGATATTATACTATAGGCAGAGGCATATCGCTTTAAACGATTATCCTAAAGCGCTCGAATCATTGCTGAGGACAAATTATTAGTTTAAATGAGATTATTAACCTAACAGCCGTTACTACTTGGATTGCCCTTTGGCAGAGGCCGCACCAGGTAAAGTTTTTCGCCCTGTTTATTCGTGTAAATTGGAGCACGCTGATAATGATCGACAAGCTGATCAAGCGTATGGAATTTCCTCTGTCCGATACAATATAAAGCGCCTTCAACATGTACCCTAAAATGTTTATTACGTCCTGGTGCTTTTAAAGATACTGAATAGTCTCCCATCTGAAAAAGAAATGATTTTTTTTGGTCATCATTCACAAAAAACGAGGAAATTGGAAAAATTTAATACTCACATTGGTTTCACTATCTCGTATTAAAAAATCGCCATCGTGTCCATGTTGATTGAGCAATGAGTCACATTGCAGACGAGTGATTCTTCCATAATACCATGGTTTTCCAACAAGATGTGGCCTATCACCGGGATCAGGCCTTCTTTCCAAAGAGTCACCGACTCCCATCTCGTTGCTTTGCATTCCTCTCTCGCGATATGGCTGCGTAAGATATTCACTAAGTTCCTGGAGATAATTACGTGGAACGAGGCCAATTTGTCCGTGGCCATTTCTCGCTTTATACCATTCAGGATCGGCGGGTGGACGATCAAGAATTTCGAGTCTGTCACCCTTCTCGAATGATAATTCCTGATCGTTATTCGACGAGAATGAATATAAGGCGACAACAATATCGAGAACATTCTCAGCCATTGCGTATGTATGTAACGTGTCATCGGCATCGCCTTCCTCTTGCGTGTAATTCGATGGGAACCATCCGGCTTGATTGCCACTTTGCCCTCGCCACCAGCCATCGTTACTCTTCTCAAGAATGAGAATTCGCGTTCCCTTCACTAAAGAAAGTTCATCAGCTTGTTGCGCTTGATAATTGTATTTAACGACAGCGGTGCCAATTGCTTCACTAGGATCTGCCGGTAATCGCCTTGCCATTATTGGCGATTCAACAGCACGGGACGGTGAATTACTCGAGGGCAATGTCTTTGAACCGGAACCTTTTTTAACCTTTTTCTTGATACTGTCGAAAATCGAGGGCTTTTCCTTTTTGACATAATTACTGGGTACATAGCCGGCTTGCCCTCTTGCACTTTGAACTCGCCACCAATGTTTCGAATCATCGAGCAAAAGGTATCTCTCATTTTTACGAAGATCCAACTCCTGTGCACCCTGAGCTTCGTAATCGTACTTGGCGACAACGTAACACACGTCGTCTTGACTTGTTTTACCTGGAAAATATTCATTAATCAATTTTTCATCAATTTTTTCTTACTAAAAAAAATACTGTCAAACATTAAAAGCAAGGCTCAACATAAAACTCAAAACGTACCATGCTTCATGGCTGCCATGTGCGAAAACAAGAAGGTTTATACGACTGAGAGTGGTGTGAGTTCCGCTACTCACGTACTACTTGAAAGAATTGTAAATCTGCTTGTGTTGTGTCGACAGCACGAGTGCACCAGGCATTCATTATTTAGCTTTTTGTATTTAATCTTGCTACACCTTCTGATTTCTTGATTCAGGATCCATCGGCAAACAAGTGCGTTACCACTTTGGAGAGAAGAAAATAATTATTACATTATTAAAATTATTTAAGGGAAAATAATTTTTCAATTTTAACTTTCTTTCCTTTGATTTTTAAATTTCCTTTTCCAAACTCATAAATGTTTTTTTTTTAAATTCAAATAAACGAATTTCTTTTTGCTTCTTATATTTGCTGCGACACAAACTTTAATTAAAAAAAATTAATCATGCAGTGCGGACTAACTACAATTACTTCTTATTCCTGAATATATATAATATTATGAACTGATTAAGAAGGAAATTAATTTTGGAAATCTTAATTGAAATAATACGTGTTCTATCATACAAAATAATTTATCGTGCAATTCAAACATAATATTAACAAGACATATCTGCATACTGCAGATAAAATACAGTATGTAGTATTATTGAAGACTTTTATGATTCATTAAACAGAATCTGAATCACTTTAGAGTTTGCTTACAAAAATATTATTAAAAGATATCAATTCTTTGCAATGTCATTCACTTGTTTGAAATCATATTAACATTATTGTTATTCAAAATAACATTGACGTTCAATTTTTTTATTTATAAACAAATTTTCAATAATTAAAAATATTTAAACCTGTTGTGTTTACATTATTTTTCAAAATTAATATAAACTTGAACAGAATTAATTAAAATTCTGTGGGTTATTTCTGTAAACGACTGCAATGAAAATCAATAATTCTAACCTCAAACTTGAATTTTATCAAGTTCAGGAAAAGGTATATTTATAACTTCAAATTATATTATAATTATAATCTGGCAATAAAGTAGATATAATTTAAAATCTATTCTAAATATAATGTTTATATAATAACTTTTAAAACAATAGAAACTATATCTCGTAAAAGATGTCATTAAAAATGTAACGCTCTGTGCATACAACAGTATATTCTATTTTTTTTTATTTATGGCCTTGAAAGTTAATAAATAATTTTTGTTACTTTGTTAATTAAGACTTTTAAGTACAATTAAAATGAAATACATATTGATAAAAATGTCACAAGTTCATATATCCAATCTGTCAGAATGATGATTCATTGCTTGTTTTAAAATAGTTATTCAATTTCTTCTTTTTTGGGAAACTTTTGAAAAGTACTTTATGATATTATTAACATTAAGTATTAATACTTTATACCTGAGTTAAGTTTTAAAAACTAAATTCTCGTTTTATACAGCAAAATTATTAAACTATTGAAATGTTTCTTAAAGTACCGAAACAGTTAACACTTTTAATGATTATATTTTGTGTAGAAGGAAATGAAATTTAAAGTTGTAATACTTTATGAAATAGGAAAAAAATACCACTATATGTAATTCTGGAAAACTGTCGCATTTCACTAAACTGCACAAAACGTAAAGGGATTCCGGCAGGAACGTATAATACAATAAAATTCACAAAACTCCAAAAACTAAATGCTACAAATGATACTGATACTAAATGGAGGCAAATGACAGCTGATCTGACACTTACCGATTTTTAAACTTGACATATTCCTTCATAAAGTACTCCAATTTCAAGCAGACAGGGCCGCTTGTTTTCCCCCCTCTCTACAAAGCAGCCATGAACTGCTGTAGACTTTATGGGGGAGCCGTTATGGGGAAAGAGGGACGAAATGGATACGGGGTATAGGGGAAAGGGAGGTATTTCGACTGACGATATTATTATTCATCCATGCACGAGCGTTTTTTTTTTCTTTGAAGATAACACTGGAGTTAAAATATCTCGTGTACAATTTCAATAATCAAATCACTCTTGAGTATATCTCTACGTTTTCAACTCCAGGGTACGCCCTATTCACGCCGAGAAAGCTACACACTGACACTGATAATTATTTCTTCTCGGGTTCAATGGTTGTTTATAGTTAACAAGACTGCTTACCCGCATGCAGAACCGTTCCCATTAAATGCCTGCGGGACCCACCCTTAAATATACGTTCAGGAATGATATTTCGCTCTCCGTGGCGAAGACGAAGACGTCCTCGTCGAGTGATTTTTGTCACTGATGGCGCCACATTCAACTAAACTTCATTGTAAAGTCTTTTTTCACACCGGTCATACGAGTTTATTTAAAAATTTAGAACTGAGTCACAAGTCTATTTATTTTCCGTAGTATTATAAATACAAATGCAAATGTCAACTTGTACGATTTATTTTGAGGTTATGTCACTATTGTCATTAAAAATTCGATTTTTTTTAATTTCACGACGATATTAATAATACACCTATACTAATTTAAATTATCCTGAAAGAATTTCTGTATCAATTTCCAAGTATTATTAATTTTTATATAATTTATAAAAAAAGACAAAAACAAAATTTTAAAATTCGTGCAAAAATCATACTGACCAATCAAATTATTTCTATCACGTAACAGTTCAGAAATGTTTCTGATTTTTGCATTATTTAAAAATTAATAATTGTTTTTTTATTTTTTAAAAAAGTGACAAAGTTAATTAAACAAAGTAAATTAAATAATGAATATATCGTGTCATCTTTAAAATCTTTGTAAAACTTGAAAGAACTGAAAATTATGCCTAATGTAGAAAAAATTAAAAAATTTAGATAATTTTATAAGGTATTTTGTTTTTTATTACAGATGTTTCATTATGTTAACATAACAAAGTTCTATACTTTCAAGGTACATGATGATCGTTACAATATGACGTCTACCTGTGAAATCTTTAAGGATCAAACGTAATGTTGATGTGCGATTTGTTAATAAAAAAAAGTCTTGATTCATTTAGTGAATCGTCTCTGGGATTTATATTAAATACGGGAAGCTAATTTCACTCGAATTTAAATCTACACCACAATCTAGTCGTTGTATGTTAAGTCATCTAGTTTAACAGTTGTTTTTGTTTGTATTTTTTTTTTTTTTACATTTTAAGGCGTGTTTCAAACTCTTAATAAAGTTCATTGTTCGCAGTTTACAAAACAGTTCACATTCAAATTTCTCTTGCTATTTATCGCTAATAGAATACATAGTAATATTCCCTAATTAAGGATTTAAATATATCATACGGGAAGAATAAATTTTATCCAGATAAATAATTTTCAGTATTGTTGAAATGATAAAATATAATATATATGAAAAAATATCATTTTCAATGAAAAATTGTTTTTTCTCGTGAATAATATTGAAAATGTCGATTATTATTTACAATATTTGTTTGCACATCTATGGCATAAATGATAAAAAGCTTGTGAAAATTAATAAAAATTAGAAAACAATCAGCAGAGACGATTCGCAACTAAAAGAATCGCAAAAAAAAATACTATGTAAAGCGAAAGTGAATAAAAATCAGTAATAAGAGAAATATATTTAAGGCGCTATTGAAATTCTCAAAAATGATATGTTTTTTGTCTTTAAAATTAAAATATATTTATTCTGAAATAAATTAAAAAATTCTCTATTTATATTTGTTAAATTAATCTATCTGAGAAAATCAAGAAAAAAAATTGTCAATTTGTATTCTGTCGAATAAAAAAAAAATTTTCTTAACAAAAAACAAAAACCAAATAAAAATTTCTTTATTATTCTTTTTTTTTTATTTTTTAATAAACGCTTGGACATCTTGATAAAGATTTAAAGCGATCACAGACAGAGGCATAAAACACGAGGGCGAGAAATCTGCGATTGGCAAGACAACAGCGGATTCTAATACTTGTCTAAAAATTTTTTTTTTTGTTTATTAGTTTGTATCCGCTATGCAACTGTCATTTTTCTCGCCGTTCTATATCTTTAAGAGACTTTTCAATCGATTTATAATTATTTTCTATTTATCAACTCAGTGTTCAAATTTTCAGAAAAAAAAATTCCTTCTAAAAAAGAAGTTGCGATTCAACTTAAAAAATAGCCAATTCAAAATAAAATATAAGAAAAATTAGTTTTTAAAAGATATTTAAAAATAATGGAAAATTGAATGAATATAAGGCAACATTCAATCTTCTATCAATTTAATTTTTCCGCATACATATATAAAAAACTAAAAATAATTTCATTAAAATTTAAAAGTACAATTAGAATAATGTTATTGTAATTTAATTAATTATAAAACTATTTACAAAATTCGTGCAACAAAAACAATGTTTTTATAAAATCATTAATGACGAAAAAATAAGGGGTTTTCTTTTTTTTTATTTTCCTTAAAGAAAAAAAACCGCACGTGTTATAATTATTCCTTGTTATTGGCACGTTAAACCTGAGAAAGATTCTTTCTCACAAAAATAGAATTGAAATTTTTTTTAATTATTGGTGCAGTTAATTTATATCTAGCAAAATAAAAATTGTAGAAAAATTTTTACAGAGGTAAAAAATTTACAATTATTACCCGTACCAGCGTAAAGAAAAAAAGGAGCATGACAAAAAAAGAAAATAAAAACAAGTGCGGTTTTTTCAACCTCTTGATCACAAATCTATCGGTATAAAACGTTATTTCGATAATAGATCGCCGTCTTATACATCTGAAGGCACTGTTCAAGGTTCAAAAATTGAAGAAAAAAAATTTAATTTTGTTTTTCTTTTGTGAAATTTGCACATAGAGTTGGAAATAGAAGAATATTGTCGATTTCAATAGACTCAGTACGATCCATATCACAAAAGTGAAAATAGAGCAGGTTCAAGGTTTCTTCGATTAATGTCCTAATATTGTGACAAATAATCGAATTTTGGTCTGTGATCGGAACATGGAAATGCGTCGTCAGCGTTAAAATTCAGGTTTCATGTGTTTATTAAATGTTAACGGTAACGCTATATTACACAAACGCTTATTAATTTAGAGGCACAATTGCTAAGGGTTTCGGTGCTTTATTTTATATTTATTTTTGTTTGTTATTAGAAATTTGCTCCCCCTATGTGTAATCACACTGAAAAATAAAATTTTCTCTCTTTCAAATTATTACTTGACTATTATCAAATAATTGCCATTTATTGTGAATTTTTCAAATAGAAAAAAATTCTATTTTTCTCTATTTGAATGAAATTTACTTGCTTCGTGTAAATATCTATTTGATTGTAGACAAGTAACCCATTGTTTGAATCAAAAAAAGTTTTTCCAGTGCAATAATTGATTATGAGAAACCATTTAGATGAGACTACAACATGTGTTATTAAAAAAGTTCAAAAAAGTACAAAGTACAAGTTTCCTATATTTAAGAAATAATACTCTGTGTGATATTTTTCAAATTTCACCCTTGACTAATATAAATCGTTGTACTAGCTATTTAAATTTCAAATTGATTTTTGATTGTTATTTGAATCTAGGGACGTTCTTGAAATTTAAAAAGAAAGGAACAAATACTATGCTAAAGTTATTAATAAATATAAAACTTATCAGTTATTCGTTGGGACATAAGCGAGAAAAGATTTGTGTTATCAGGAAGACCTTATTGATATTCAATAAAGCATTTTTTTAAAATGCTAATTTTTGGAAAAACCTGAATTCCAAACGCGTTGACAGCATTGGTAACATTTACATTTATCTCGAGTTTTTCACGGAATGTTTCTTTTTTTTAGTAGTTGATAAACTTGTCAGAAATTTCGTCAAAAATTGAATGACAGAAAGAGAGTTTGTTTAAAAGAAATTCTCGAGATGTAAATGTTTCCTAAATGGATGTGTTGAGGCAACAAAAGCATCTAGACCACAGAGCGTTTTAATTTTGCATGCACAAAAACCTGCCACATTTAAAAATGATTGGACTAATCGCAACATGAGACCAATATCGCGATAAAAAAAAAAGGAGGTTCAGCCTTTTTCCAGTGTTCATTAAAAGGATCCTTTGGAACGTAAGCTCAATAAGTAATCTCATGATTAAGTCGTTCCCGCCGAAAATCGCTCGCCAAACCTTGGAATCAATTCTTTCCAAGGGAAACAAAGATTCTATTTTTATCATAAAACTGCGGTACGTCATTTGGAAAATTTAACCTGCAATGATGATCGCATCAGCCGGATTCACCAGATCACGAAACAGTCATGTAACTCCATAAAGTCTAGATCAAGACGATCATCCCTCTTCTGGATCCAAACATGTGGAGTGCTTTGTTGAATCACAAAAAATATGGAGTGGTGATTATTGGAGGAATCACACGCTCAGAATCTGGCACCGCTTGAAATAACACCGGTTTTCTATCGTCCACTGTTGTGAATTGCAATATACTAGCAATATTTCCGCAACGATAACAATAATTCGGCGCTGACCACACCGTTATTAATTTATCATTGAACATATACCTATAACCTACAATTTTGCAAATATATTGTAATTAGTTATTAATTCTCACTATTTTGGACAATTAAAATATTTTTAAAAATATACCTTCTTGAACTAATTGATGTGCTCTACAAATTAATTTCAGGTCATTAATTTCCATAAACATGTGAGTTGCTTTACTCCCAAAAAGCCAACCAGCTCCTCGTGGACTGACAGTCCACGTATCAACATCATCAGGATCTGACCAAACCAAATCACAAAATGCACCTCTATGTGGTATTTCTTGATTTCTTTCAATCGTTCTAATTTGATCTAACGTCCTAATTAGTGGGGATAAACCACCATGTACACAGAGAACTTGTTCATCGATTAACTGCAATAAAATCATAAAATCAATAACAAGTGATGAATAAATTTAGAAACGAATAAAATACTTTTCTTTACTTACGGCAGCAATTGTGAGCAGATCAAATACCCTACAGCAATATTTCCATGCGTTCGCATTTCCATATTTGTTTTGACACTCGTCTGCAATTTAATAAAAATAAAAAGAGTTGCTTTAAAAAAATGTAACTTTGCAGAAAAATATTTTAATTGCCACCATGCTTGAAAGTTCGGCTGTTACTTCTGAGACTCAATAAATTTTCCGTAGCTCTATTAATTATAAAACTAAAGGGCGTCTGTGCTTCAGAATTATTACTGAGTACTAATGAAGATCTTAATCGAATGTAAGATTCATTACTACAACGAAGAATTATTTTTTGATTTAAATCATCGTACTTGAGTATCTCAAATTTATTTTTACATCCCTCTTCACCAACAAATTGTTTGACACATTTCGTTATATTCTTCTCAATTATATCCGAATTTACTGATACTTGAGATTCTTTTGCATTCACAGAAATTTCTAAATAATACATTTTTTTAATATTTAAATAAATTAAAACTCCTTTCCACGTTTTTCTTTCTCACAATTTTAGGTTAGTTTGACATTAAAAAACTGTAATTTTCCCATTCACTTATTATTGTCAAATAATTATGTGAGATATATTTTCAAAACACAATTTGAATATTAAATGAACCTCTTGATTATCATTTAGTTGAAAATATTCTAGCACAATTAATATATATTTATATAATAAAAAATGCAAAACCAACTGTACACGTTTTCGAACTTTGTTGTCAATTGTTAGGCAGTGTTGCCAAATTTAACAACAACAAAAATTACTCATGCGCAGAAAAAATGCCGCGGAATTTAAAAAAGAATGAGTAATGATTTTTGGAGTATTAGAAAAAATAATTTTTCTAGAAGAAAGTAATTATAGAAGCAAAAGGAAAGAAAAAAAGAAACAATGTAAATTATTCATTGAGATAGAAAGAAGAATGCAAAAATTGTGTTTTAATAAATTCTTGTGAATTCATAAAGAAAATAATTAAAAACAAAAATAAATGCTTACCATAAAATCCATAAACGTGCGTAATTTGTCGTGACTCGTGATTTCCTCGCAATAAAGTTATTCTGTTGGACCATTTTGCCTTCAGTGTTAAAAGACGAGTAAAAGTTTCTAAGCTGTAATACCCTCTGTCCACAAAATCTCCCATAAATATGTAATTTGTATCAGGTACAGGACCTCCATTTCGAAAAAGCTCCTCTAGATCGTAAAACTAAGCAAAAGAAACAACTCTTTATCTTTATTTATTTTAAAAAAGAAACAAAAAACTAAATTTAAAAAGTATTTTCAAAAAAGTCCAAAGACCAAACGTTTTGTAACTCTAAATTTGTCCATTTTAATGAAAATAAATCAAATTCAAAAATAAAAAACAATTCTTTTGTTTGAAAATCGAAATAAATTTCATAAATTTCATGATTAACAAGTAAATTGGATTGTAGTTGCAATTTAATATTGTACACCAAAAGAGAAAGTATTATAAAACTATAGATTTACATTGATTATAAAATTGATGCCAGACTATCGTACATTTTGAGGTTATAATAAAAAATTTAATCTAACCTGGCCATGAATATCACCACAGACGGTTACAGGTGTTGAAACTGGTTGAATATTGGACTCCTCTAATAGTAAATCACATACAATGTCACAAAGTTTCTGTTTTTGAAAGGAAAAACAATAAATTATTTACCCAACAAGGAAATGTACGTAACCTATAACGAACTGTCATGACCAAACAATATGTAAGAATACTAAAAATAATGTAATTCCGAACGTAAAAAATTTTTACAGAACGTAGGTTATTTACCTTGAGATCATTTTCAGGTAAGTATTTGCATTCTTTTGCAATATCTATCCATTTATCGATGTCTGACATTTTGGTTTTGTGACGTCAATTTCACCGTAGCTTTTACCATACACCGCCTTTCGTTTTATAAACCAATAAAAAACAATTTGAAAATTTAATCAACTAAGAGTTGAAAGCAATTTACTCATTCGTTATTCAATGATAAGAAAAAGAATATTTTTAATAAACCTGGGCTAGCAATTACTTCCGATTATGTGTATATACATTATTATGAATTTGTGTATGTGACAGTGCATGCACACATAAAGTAGCGTTCACATGAACAGAAATAGTTCCTGTTTTGTGGGACTAGGAGGCGCTGCATTTCTTGTCGTTGTCATCCTGCTTGTCATCAGTGTCATCACTTATCTGTCAAAATTGATCAAAATAAATGGATATATATTAAAGGGATTAGTTTTTTATATTAAAAAGAGGTAGATTCGCGACCTCGAAAATTATATGTTGGGTGAGTTTTCTTTTTTGCTAAAGTTTTATCAACAACAATATATATAGTAATCTAGGAAATTCCGGTTCGACAGGAAGTAAAATTAGATAAAGACCCCTATGTTTGATTAACTTCTGCCGTTGATAATTAGTATTTAATGTATGTTAAGACGAAGATACATGTGTCTGGTAAACATATGTTTTTTATGTTAATTTTCAAGATTGACAATCAATTTGTTTTCGGCTTCCTACCTCATAGTAATTAATCGTTCCCCGAACGTAACACTTAACCTCACATGTGATCATCATTGTTTGGTTATTTATTTAAACATTTTGCTAACTTTTAATTACTAAAGTTTGTGTTTTGGTATGTTTTTAAAAAATGTAACTTTTTAGAGTTGTCTGTGTCTTAGCATTATTTTTATATATGGTGAAACTAATTCTTTTTCTTAATAAATTTTATTTTTTATTGCAGCACAATGTCAAATGTATATTTTGTCAGTTTCTATTTATTGTTCCTGGGTGTGTGTTTTGGTGAATATAGTGAATGGAAGACGAAAAGACAAACGACATGTGAAGGAATATTTCCAAAAATTTTCACAAATTACGCACCATTGGGTAATTTGACGGATTATTTATTTTACACACCAAAACCAGGTATAATTAATTTAAAGCAATGTGTCGCTGATTGTTGTCAACAATCACAATGTAATGTTGCTATGATCCATAATAGTACATGTTATAATGTACGATGTGAAAATTCAAAAATGTGTATACCACTCTATCGTCCCGAATTTGCAAATAATAATCCACCGAGTATGGTACTCGTTAAGCCAGTCGAGGATGATGAAGATTGGACAGATATTTTAGAAATGGAGGATACAGAGTGAGTAATAAGATTATCTCTTATTTGCATAACATTAGTCACGATTAAATTTAACTTAATCCAACCATTTTCGACAGGGAATGTTTAAATTCTCTGACAATAGATGATGAAAAAATTGAAATTGTTTTCGACTTAAAATTAATATAAATTCTTAAAGAATTTCCAAACGTTTTGAATCATCATTAATAGTTTTTTCTCATTTACAGCAATAGATTGATGGATGTTGAGAACATAAATCACGCAGTATTTGGATTCGATGGTGCTCGATGTATAAATGGACAAACAGATTGTGCAGAAAATGAAATATGCGAGAAACGAAATACAAAATCTGAATTTGGTATTTGTCAGTGTTCACGAGGATCCACTAGAAATATCGCTGGTAAACTTAAATTCTTCTGTCGAAAAATAGTATTAAAATTATATTAATTTATTACTTATTAAACTAATATAATTGTTATTTAATTCTTATCATTTGTAGGAATATGCATTCGAAGTGAGGAACAGGAAAATCGTGAATATGGAGTTACACCTGACTATGTGCAATATCATGGGACAAAAGATACGAGTGTAACGTCAATAAAACCCCCAATAAAGCAACTATTAGTTTCTGCCGTTTCGAAGGAAGTACGACTTCCGGAAAATGAAGTTACATTATCGGCGTTTACAGTTCCTGCTGAATTGACAGGTGAACATTATAATTATGCCTGGAGTCTCTTGAGTCAACCGGAAGGACACACAGGCACTATGACTGATCAAAATAGCAATACAGTGAAATTAAGTAACTTGTCTGAGGGCTTGTATAAATTTAAAGTTGCCGTTAATAATCCAACTGCTTATGGAGAAGCTTATGCAAACGTTAGCGTTTTACCACGTAAGTTTCAAATTTCTTTTTCAATAAAAATTTTCCCATAAAATATTATTGTCAATAAAAGAGAAATGTGAACATAATTTATTATTTTTGCAGCAAAACGAATAAATCAAGCACCGATTGCAATTATTTCGCCAGCATCGCAAGTTGTCAAACTACCAAATACTGGAGCCGTTCTTGATGGATCGTCGAGTAAAGATGACGATAAAGTTATTGCCTACCATTGGGAACTTCAGCAAGGACCAATTGGCTATCAACCTAATCTTGTCGATACGCCTACACTTCAACTCGACAATCTAATTCCCGGAAATTACACTTTCAAGTGTGTTTTATTCTTAATTTCCTCCTTAAATTTATCAACGTTTCCTTTTATTTGTGCCTTTATCTTGTATGTAATTTCTTCCTTAAATTTTCAAAAATTATTTTTCATTTTTCAGATTAACCGTTGAGGATTCGGATCACGCGAAAAATTTCACTGTGGCAAATATAACTGTCCTGAAAGTAACTGATTACCCGCCAAGCGCGAATGCAGGACAGGATATAATTATTTACTTGCCACAAAATACTTTAACATTGAATGGAAGTTTGAGTACTGATGACAGAGGAATCGAAAGTTGGCAATGGACAAAAAGTCCATCGGATCAAAATAAAGCAGTTGATATGCAAAATACGCGAACACCATATTTACAATTGTCAAATTTAGAAGAAGGAATGTACACGTTTGTTTTGAAAGTCACTGACAATTCTGATCAATCATCGACGGCCGAAGTTCACGTTTTCGTTAAACCTCCCACCAACAAACCACCAAGAGGTAAATTTCAACGAAAATAATTTTTTTAACATTTTATTTATTTATTTTTTATTTTTTACAGCAAATGCTGGAGATGATATAACAATTGCACTACCTCAAACTGAAACTGTTCTGAATGGCAGTAGAAGTAAAGACGATATCAAAATTGTCTCTTATCATTGGGAACAAATCCGGTGAGAATATTCTCATCTTTTTAAACACTGATTAACGTAATAAATTATTAATTTACATAATTGATAATGAATTTCTAAATTTAGTGGACCGAGTAAGGCGGAATTTGGTGCAGTTAATGAAAGTAAACACACTTTTCTTTTTTTAAGTTAAAAACACATGTACCCAAGTGAAAAGGCATTCTTTCTTTTTCTTTCATATAGAATCTCATATATCGAATGCTCAAACGCCACATACAGAATTTTTACTTGCACTCAGGGCTTTTTTGAGATGTCAACCTAAAGCAAGTACCTAATAGATTGTTATACTTTAGAAAAAAAAGGGAAATTAAGTATATAAATCTAAAAAAAAAAGTGGTACAGACCTGAATCCATTTCAAATCATGTTCACCGACTAACTTCTTTTTGGGAATTTTTAGAAATTTTTAGGAATATATTCCTAAAAATTACTTTTAATCAACTTTCAATGAACAAATTTATTCCGCTTTGTTATTTTTAACTATTAAGTGTAACAAAATTGTTTTCTTCGGTCTTTAAGTGGTCTTGTCTTAAAAAAGAAATTTTTTTTTAATAATAATTATTTCTACGAATGTAATTTGATAAACAGTGGTTGGGCGCATGCGCTGTAGTGGGGATAATGAGAGTGAGAGACATCGTAGTTTCTCACTCCCACTCCAGTGCCTCGCTCCGCCTTTTTTACGTTCCAGTTAATTATTAAATTATTTTGAAAAATATTGATATTTGAGAAAATCGTTTTCCCAGTTTTTAAGGTTCGCGACATCACTCTGAAATTTTAAATAAAATTAAACACTTTAAATTTCTAAATTATACAAATTTCGAAAAATCTGAATTCAAATTTAAAAAAGTTTAATTTTTTTAATAATAAAAAAAATACCCGACTCATTGTTTTTCATAAAGAATAACATACATTTTAGCGACAATTAAATCTACAACTTGAAGTTAGTCGGTTTTTCATGATTTTAAGAAGAGGCACCACTGAAATTTTAACCCAACCTATTTTTTCAATTTTTCAGAATTTAAAATTATTCTGTTTTTGTGACGCTCCACGGTGAAAGGGACATAACGTGGCAACGAATTGTAGGTTATGATTAGGAAAGTTTTTTGCTTGATTTAAGATTTATATTTAATTATTTGATGTCAAAAACTAATTTTATAAACTATTTTATATACTAAATAATTAATAAAAATTAAAAACTGTTTTTGACTTCAGGTAACTAAATGAATCTTAAATCAAGCAAAAACTTTCCTAAACATAACCTATAATTCGTTGCCACGTTAGTCCCTTTCACAGTGGAGTGTCACATTTAAATAAAATATTTAAAAATTTTTGATCATTTTAGAATTTTTATTTAAGAAAACCAAAAACATTTAAAAATTCCACGCGATTCTTGGAATTATGAAAAAAAAATACTAGAAAAATTATTTTTGTCGATTTTAGAAATTTTGTTGTTGTTGAAAAAATAAAATTTTTTAGATAATTTACCTAATTTTAGGGAATTTTGAAAAAAGTTTTAAAAAATAATAAAAATTCACGTCCTGAAAAAGAGAAAGTTGTCTCCCCTTAAATGGATTCAGTCTACAACAATATAAAAAGAAAAAGAAATGTAATTGGAAAAATTCACCAAACGATTTTTTGTTTGTTTGATTACATTTTTTGCTGATCGAATTTAAATAAATAAACAAAACAAAAAAAATTCTACTCTTGGCTAAAAATTAAAATACCTTCTCGTATTGTACAGAATGTAAAAATTCTAAATTGCTTGAATCACATTTCAACAATTAGGCCATTATTATTTCTCTTTTTACTTTCATTTAAAAGTTTGAGATTGTAAAAAAAAGGAATCAAAATTTTGATATTAAAATAATTGACTAGTGCCTTCTTAAGAGAATAGGATTTTCATTACGAGGTATAAAGGTTATTGAATTTTTTTTTACTCCTTCACCAGTTTTACACATAGAGAAAAAAATCTCAACTCTGCTAATAATAAAAAATAAAAAAATAATAAAAATAACGTTTAATGTATTTTTAATAAATCTTATATGAATTTTAGAAAAAATTTTTTCATAAAAGTTCTGATGTCATTTTAATTAAAAAAATATATATTAAGAGATTTATTTCCTAGTGTGCATTAATTAAGAAAAAAAAAGAAAAACTTAGTAATATTTAAACAAAAAATAGTTCAACAAATAGGTCCTGCTCAAGATGACGCGCACCGAAGAAAGGTCAGCAAAAAAATTTTAGGTTATGTTTATTATGTTTAAAGGGTTTAAAGTGAAAATATAAATAAAGTGGATGAATTAATTCTCAATGCAAACTATTGATATTTAATTCTTCATTACATCTAAAAATATTAAATAAAAATTAATTTCGATTTTACAAAATTAAAAAAAAGAAAAAAAGAAAAAAAAACCAAGGCAACCAAGGTAAGACAATCATAAACATAACCTAAATTTTTTTCCTGCTAAAGTACCTTTCTTCGGAGCGCGTGACAATTAAATTTTTACTTTTTTGATAATAGTAATAATAATAATAATAATAATAATAATAATAATAAAAATAATAATAAAATAAAACTACAATATGTCAGGAAAGAAAATAGTACACAATGAAAAAATTTTTTTACAAAAAAAAAAAAAAGCAGGACTCTTTGGAATGCATCATCAGCGCAAACTGGTTATTTTCTTTCTTTCTATACATTTCAATGAGCAATATTGCCGCCCAAAGTAAAAACCTAGTAAGTTGAATTTGCCATAAGAGCGATAGTCGAATAGCAAAGCTAAAGGACGCTCGTCCTTATGGCAAATGCGACTTACTAGGTTTTTACTTTAAGCGGCACAATATGTAACTTACGATTAAATCGGAACGTATTTAAACAGGTACTTGTTGTTATTACTTCAGGAAAAGGGTTAAATTTTTGGATCAAATAACCCGGAAATAAATAAAATCTCTACGATAAAAAAAGACAAAATGACCGTTTTTTATAAACAAATACATTAAAAGGCCGTTTGATGATCTAAAAAAAGAAATTTAATGTCCATTTTCTTTCCGCACATAGACTGAATTGTCTTACAATTTTTGTTTTTCAGTTTTAAACTTCAACACAAGCAAATTGTAGAAGAAGGAAAAAAGGAAAACACAGTCAAAAGTTCCGCAAACGAATTTCCGCTTCTGATTTGGAATGATTTTTGTATAACTTGATTTATTGAAATTATTCTCGCATTGGATTTGGCCAATGTAAAAAAAAAAAAAAAAAAAAAAAAAAAAAAAAAAAAAAGTAAAAGAAGAAGAAAATTAAAAATTAATCACGCGTAATCGCTTTTTTTTATAAACAGAAAAAAAGAATTCATAGAAACTTACTCATCAAGAACTTAAAAGATATATATGACTTCGCTTTTTTTAATTAAAAAATAATTTTTGTCTGGATAATGAAGAACTCTGGAGTAGCTTGCTCGACCACTGCAAAGAAAGCTTGGACGAGAATTTTTAAATACATCTCTCTCTCTCTCTCTCTCTCTCTCTCTCTCTCTCTCTCTCTCTCTCTCTCTCTCTCTCTCTCAATCTCTCATTTACGCACTCACTCTTTTGACACATTCGAGCAAAAAATAATCATTTAAATTCAATCAACAGTAAACGGACATTCACATACGGAAAAAAAAATTAACACACTGATCATCATATCGCGCAAATATTACAACGAAAACATCGCGTTTCTATTTCTCACTAAAAAGAAGTCGAACACAAGGTTCTTTAATCTTAAATCATCTATTCTCACTTTTCATTACTTATTTTTCATCTATTCTCACTCATCATTTTACTTATTCTTCTCACTTTTGCAGTAACAAACGCACTGTTTTGTTTTATCACTTTTGTAAAAAAAAGAAAAAAGAAGAAAAAAAGATTCGTTCAATGAGCGACGATATTTAAAGTGCGTTTGTTACCAAATGTCCTCATTCGAACTTATTAAACACTACAGAAAACATTTTTTTTTTGCATTCTCTCGTTCATGACAAATTTACACATTCTCTCGTTCGCGTACATGCCTTTTTGTTCCTCTCACATTCATCGTTAACACGCGTGTACTTTGGCTCTCGTATCATTTTCTCTCTCGCTCTTTCTCTCTCTCTCTCTCTTTCTCTCACTTCCTTTTGGAAGATTTCTTTTTTAT
>JUFY01023800.1:0-10499 GCA_001855655.1 Leptopilina clavipes | reverse complement strand
TTAATGGAAATTTTGTTAAAGTAGAATTCGGCCAAAAATCTGTTAAATAAAAATTTTCATTCGGTTAAATGGAAACTCTATTTAAGAATTTGGCTAAATAAAAATTATGTTAAAGAAAAATTGTGTTGAATGAGAATTTTATTAAATAATAATTCTTTGAAGTAGAATTTGGATTAAAAATTGTTAAATAAAATTTTGAATTCGGTTAAATGGAAATTCTATTGGAGAATTCGGCAAAATTAAAATTCTGCTACAGAGAAAATGTGTTAAATGAGATTTCGGTTTAATGGAAAGTCTGATAATGCTGAATTCAGCTAAAAAAATTGTTTAATAAAAATTAAAATTCAGTTAAATAGTAATTCCATTTGAGGATTCGACTAAATAAAAATTCTGCTACAGTAAAATTGTGTAAAATGTGAATTTGGTTTAAAAACTGTTTAATAAAAATTTGAATTCTATTAAATGGAAATTCTATTTGCGAATTCGTCTGAATGAGAATTTGGCTAAAGAAAAATTTGGTTAAATGAAAATATTCTTAAATTTCAGCTAAAAAAAAGCAGTTAAATATAAATTTAAATTCAGTTAAATGAAAATTCTATCCAAGAATTATGCTAAATAAATTCCAGCAATTGCGAATGAAATTAATTTTCATTATATATAATTTAAAAAAATTTTTTTCTTACAAAATAAAAATAATTTGAAAAAAATTTTGAAATAAATTTAAAAAAAATATATAATTGGAGGACACCAAAAATTAATAGGAATGACAGTTTAATTAAAAGCGTTCTCGATGCAGCTTTATGTCTTGACATTAACTTGCCTGGCCATTTAATGTTCGAACCAAATAAGTTCAACTCGTTTACCAAGAAATTATCGCGAGTTGTGCGAAAGCTTTTAAAAAGAAGAAAATTGCCATTGCCGCACCGTCGGGGCTTGATTAAGAGAAGACATTTGCTTTATTTTTCAAGACTCTTATACGAAGTAATATATAAGCGTGCTGTATTAAAAGAGATGGACAGTACACCTTAAAACTCAAGAAAAAATAAAAAAAAAATAAAATTCGTTCGTGAAAAAAAGGGAAAGTGTAATACGAGAAAATACGAAATAAATACAAAAATAACTGAATTTTAAATTAATTTAAATGAATAAATTATAATCACAAATGGAATAAATTAATTATAATCAAAAATGAAATTTTTATTCGAATCAAATATGTTTGAAATAAATAAAATTTTTCTTTGAAATAAATAAAATTTTTATTTGAATCAAATAAAATTTATTTGAAACAAATATAAATTTCATTTAGCACAAATAAAATATTTTTTGGAAGAAATAAAATATTTTTTGGAGGAAATAAAATTTTTCTTTGAATCAAATAAAATTTATTTGAATCAAATGTAAATTTTATTGAACACAAATAAAATATTTTTTGGAGGAAATAAAACTTTTCTTTGAATCAAATTAAATTTTTTTGGAAACAAATAGGGTTAATTAGGCTTTGAGCCAAATATTTCTTTTTTCTGGTTGTATAATTAGAGTAAAATTATTATTATAATTCGAATAAATAAATATTCTATTAATAAAAATTATGTTATTAATGTACAGCCCACCTCCACCATTTTTTATGACGTAAATTACAATTTATTGATTCAATTCTCATTTGACTGTAGTTATATTGATTAATAAATTGTTAATTACTGTTCAAGGGACATTTGGAAATTAAATAAGAACACACAATATCGAATTGATTGGCTACCTGCTGCTTTAAATCTCTCTCTCTCTCTCTCTCTTTGGTTTATATCAAGAAAATACAGTTGAACCGGCAAATATCTATCTTTACGAATTTACTAGTCATGCACACCACTCGTTATCACCGAACAATCTCTGTCTCGGATACATTTTATGTAATTTAAATATTTGCAACTCGTGATACTTTATTCCTATACAAATATGTATTAAAAATAGTTACAACAAATATTCAACAGGTTTTGATAGAAATAGTATATAGTAAGATAATGAAGATTTCGAATAATTCTAGAGAGAGAGAGAGAGAGAGAGAAAATTTCGAATAAAACTGTCTAATGCGACTCGTTATCCATAACTTATAACTGATCAGGTATAAAAGATATAGGCTTATCTTATACGTAATTAGTTTCTTCATTATCAAATATATATATATATGAAAATTTCAGAACAAACCTCAAGTAGTGACATAATATCAAAATTATCTCTCAAGTCTCGAAAGACGATAAAATAGTATTAACAGTTCAATGTCTAATAAAAATTGATTTGGAATTAAGTTTCCCCAAGTTTTTTTGAAGGAAAAAAAATTTATCCAAATTCCAATTTAACAAAATTCTTATTAAAATAAATTTTTCTTTAACAGAATTTTTATTTATTGTTAACCGCATTCTGGGAAAGAATTTCCATTTAACCGAATTCAAATTTTTATTTAACAGTTTTTTTTAGCTGAATACCACATTATCAGACTTTCCATTAAACCGAATTCTCATTTAACACAATTTTTCTGTAGCAGAATTTTTATTTAGCCGAATTCTTAAATAGAATTTCCATTTAACCGAATTAAAATTTTTATTTAACAGATTTTTGGCCAAATTCTACTTTAACAAAATTTCCATTAAACCAAATTCTAAATTTGACACAATTTTTCTCTAGCAGAATTTTTATTTAGCAGAATTCTGAAATATAATTTCCATTTAACCGAATTTAAATTTCAATTAACAGTTTTTTGGGCGAATTCTACTTTAACAGAATTTTGATTAAATCAAATTCTCATTTAACACAATGTTTCTTTATCAGAATTCTTCTTTAGCCGAATTCTCAAATAGAATTACTATTTAACTAAATTCAAATGTTTATTTAACAATTTTTTAAGCTTAATTCCACTTTAACAGAATTTCCATTTAACCAAATTCTCATTTGGAAATTTGGTTAATTGAAATTTCTTGTTAAAGTGGAATTCGCGCTAAAAATACTTTAAATTAAATTTTGAATTCGGTTAAATGGAAATTCTATTCGAGAATTCGGTTAAATAAAAATTTTGCTACAGAAAAATTGTGTCAAATAAGAATTTGATTTAATAAAAATTCTGTTAAAGTAGAATTCGGTTAAAAACAGTAAAATAAAAATTTTAATTCGAATAAATGAAAATTTTATTCGTGAATTCGGCTAAATAAGAATTCTTCTGAAGAAAATTGTGTTAAATGATCATTTGTTTCAATAAAAATTCTGTTAATGTCGAATTCGTTTAAAAACTGTTGAATAAAAATTTGAATTCTGTTAAATGGAAATTCTATTTCGAGAATTCGGCTAAATAAAAATTTTCCTAATGAAAAATTGTATATTACACAAGAATTTGGTTCAATGTATATTCTCTTAAAGCAGAATTCGGCTAAAAAAAGCTGTTAAACATAAGTTTAAATTCGGTTAAATGGAAATTTTGTCGAAGAATATTAGGCTAATTAAAAATGAAACCCTTTAAGGGCTCTATAAAAAACAAAAAAATCTTCTCTTTGCAGAAAATAGATCATCTTTTTAAAATATATAATTAATTGTTCAAAAATCCTTCTGATATGATCTGGATTAAATTTTTTTTCATATGTCATCATTTCTTTTTTCTCACGTGTGTATATTAACAGCAACGTCGTCCTCTCTTGTATATCGTGTATACGTGATCCACGTGGAGGACATTCATGTTTCCCCTATATACTATATGTATATATAAAATTGAGTCGATGCACGGCTCTTGTGCGGCACGTGGTACATATCTATTTGAAGGCACGGCAATATTCGCAAACGAGCAACTCGGCCTTCACTTTTGGTCCATGGGCTTTCATCATAAAGGTGTGTTTCGTTTCTTATTCCATTCATATTGGTTTATAAACGTATATATATATATATATATATATATATATATATTCTAACCATGGCGAATCGCTCTATTGATTTTCTATATAATAATGATTGTCATTTGAGGAATTTGCTTTTAAAGAACTGTATAAATAATATGTGTTAGAAGCATGACTAAATTATATTCAAAACTGGAAAATTGTCAACTAAATTGATCAATTTTTCCACATGGTAAAATAAAACCTGCTAAATTCCGTGCAGAAATTGTCCTACTTAAAATAGGACTTTGATCGGGGCCTGGACAGTTTTCCTAGTTTGGAAAAAAAATGTTGAAATAAACCAAGTTTTTAAAATTACCATTTGTAAGAAATTGACCCCTTTTACCATATTTAAAATAGGGCTTTAGTAAGGACCTACCTAGTTTTCCTAGGTTCTTCCAAGACCCTTGTTAGAGCCCTATTTTAAATAGGACAAAGTGTGTCAATAACTTTACTGGTCATATACTAGTAATTTGAATAATTTTTTTATTTTAGGGATTTGACCAGACTTCCTGACCAGAACCCCAAATAATGTGTTCACTATATTCTAAATAAGGCTCTGTCCAGAGCTTGTCCAGTTTTCCTAGTTTGAATAAAGTATAAATAACCTGTACTCAGAAATTGATCCACTTTGCCCTATTTGAAATAGGGCTTTGGTCGGGGCCTGACTAGTCTTCCTGGTTTGAAAAAAGTAAATAAACTAAAAGTTTTTAAAATAACTTTTTGTAGAAAAGAGTTATTAACAATAAAAAGGAATCGACCTTGTGAAGTAATTGCCCTACTTTGACCAAGTAAAATAGGGATTTGTTCAGGTTCTGACCAGTTTTCCTAGTTTGAAAAAAATGTAAATGATATTAAAGCCATGTTTGGGTGTCTCAATATATTTTTTCAGTGGAAATTTCTTTCTTGGAGCCCTTAATGTATTAAATTCAAAACTAAATTACACTTGAACCCCAATTTAGTGGAATTTTCAGGTTTTTCCTATAATAAACCAAAATTGGACGTACTTTTAATGGTTATAATTATTCAAAGAATCACTGTAAAAATTCTACTCTTAATTTAAAATAAAATTTCAAAAACAAATTTCCACAATTTCAATGGGAAAATTAATTATTAGGCAAGTAATTATACTAATAGTGATTAGTAATAGTAATTAGATAATTAATAATACTAATTAGATAATTAATAATAGTAATTAGATTATTAATAATAGTAATTAGATAATTAATAATAGTAATAATTAATTATAGTAAAATTATAGTAAAATTATTATCAAATTATTATTATCATCAAAGACTCATTTTAAAGACTAATTTAATTTGAGACTTATCTTATAAATACGCATAAGGAATATTCTCTTAATACTCTCGTTCATTGGTTCGACAATATACGTAAAAATTTTCCATTCTAATTAAACACTTTTTCCCTAATAATAGTCTCACACATATATATATGTATAAAGTGAAACCTGATTTTATTAAAATACAGATAAACTAGACGAATTTGCAATTTAAAATAGATACAGTGTAAAAGAGATGAATTACTGGCGATTTAAATGGAAAGCCGTTTCTGTCCACCAAAAAAATAAAAAATCATCCCGGAAATTGCGATCCCAAAGTTCTAAATTTTCAGATTAATTATTTTTTTCCTTTGCAAATTTAATATGTAAAAACAAATAATAATTGATTAGTTCAATTCCCATTTATTAGTGAAAAATGATAATAATAATAATAATAATAAAAATAATAATAATAACAATCATGACAATAAAAAAAATATTAATAGTAAAAAAGAATAACGAATAATGAATAAATAAAATAATTAAAGAATGAATAAATAATTATGAAAACCAATTGAAAAGTAAATATATATTTTATTAAAATAGAAATTAATTCGAAATTTTGTTTTAGCGTTAATTTAAATTGACAGGCATTTAAATGTTAAATTTATGTGATATTAAATTTGTATATATTAAATATATAAATGTATTATATATTTAATTTACATATTCAAAGAAAGAAAAAAATACGAGAGATTATTTATTGACGTCAATCTAAATCAAAAATTTGAATACAAAAATTTTCAAAAACTCAATTTAATCTTAATTCAATTAAATATATGAATAACATGAATTAAAATTGCGTAAATTAATTAATTAATGTAAAATATGATTAATTGACAAAAATGCAAAATTAATGAGGGAATATAAAAGAAATTAATTAACATAATTGCAAGCTTAGTTAAAATAAATGCAATAATTATTTATATTAACATAACTGCAAAAATAGTTAAATTCAATTCAATTAATTAACATAAATGCAATTAATTAACATAAATGCAATTAATTAACATAAATGCAAAATTAGTTAACATAAATGCAGTTAATTAACATAAATTCAAAATTAATTAACATAAATGCCATCAATTAACATAAATACGATTAATTAACATAAATACGATTAAATAATATAAATGCGATTAATTAATGTATAAATTCAATAAATTAAGAAAAATGCAAAATTAATTAATATAAAAGAAATTAATAAAATTAATATGGTACAAGCAAGAAAGCAAAATTAGTTAAAATAAATTCAACTAATTAACATAAATGCAATTTATTAAAATACAAGAAACTAATTAACATTAATGCAATTAATTAACATAAATGAAAAATTAATTAACATAAATGCAAAGTTATTTAACATCAATGCAGTTAATTAACATAAATACAAAATTAATTATCATAAATGCAATTAATTAACATAAATGAAATTAATTAATAAAAAATAATGTAATAAAAAGAATATGTGAATAAAATTTATAAAAAAAAAATATAAATGCAATTAAAAAAATATAAATAAATTGAAATGAATATAGATAAATTTAATAAGAAAATTACGCACTTTCTTATAATGCAAAATAGAACGTTTTCCCTTCGCATTAAATAAATGAAACAAAATGTGTCACACGACCTGTGGTTTGCTTTCCAGTGCAAGATTTACAGGAAATGTTTCGAGATAATCAAACCGATAATCTATATATATAAGAGTCTCGCTCGCAGCATATACACATATATAAAGTAAAGTAAGTCCTTATGGCAGCTCAACTTTCCGCGTCAAAGCATCGACTCTTTATCCCAATAGAAGTCTATAATATTAATTTGAAACGGAAGCGACAAATTGCTCAGCAATTATTTTTCAAAATGGCAAGGAAGTTATATTCAATTTTTATTATTATTTTTCACCGTCAAATTATTTCTCATTTTTTTTCTGTTATCACCAATATATCCCTTTTTTTAAACACTAAAAATTTTTTTGTTTTCTCCATAATCCAACGGTAGAAATTTGCAGCTGGCATCAATAATAAAAAAAAAAGAACGTGGTTCCTTTTATGTATCAACTATCAACACATGACCTGACCTAACTCTCAGAATTGCAACCCACAATTTTTTTCTTTTTGCGAATTAAATAAAAAAAAGGAGCGCATTTCTGTTCTTAAAAGTCGTGTGTTTTGCACCTGCCTTTTGAAGTAACCATGTTGTGAAAGTTTGTCGTGTCGTCGTTTTCATTATATTCGAGAATGATTGACTCCTGGTGTTTTAATTATTGAACGAGAGATAAGAAACACCCTAAACCATTTTATATTTTCAAATATATAAACGTATATAAAAGAAGAAATAATAAGAAATTGTTCATGTGAATGCGCGCTTGCAATTTGATTTCCATTTAAAAGAGATTGCAATTTACAACTGATACTATATAAGATACAATTTGAGAATAAATTAGATTATCTTTGAAGAGATTTTTAAAAGGAAGAAAAAGAGAGAAAGAGAGAGAAAAAATGCTGCTGGAATGTATATAAATGAAAATAACTTAACATCGGAAATATCATAATAATTTACGAAAATTAAATATAAAGCAAAATACAAAATATTGTGATAATTACAAACGTCAGTTAAATAAGATATTCAAATGCAAATAGTGATATTGCAAGGAATCGTAAAATCAAATTATCGCTCATCACTTTTCATCTCTAATTGATCGACAGAAATTGCGAATTCTTCTCGAATGTTTCGATTTTATTATTATTATTTTGCGAAGAGCGTATTTTCAAAATAAATTAATAGTAAATAACTGAAATACTTGAATAAAAAAAAAATAAATGAATAAATAAATAAAAACAAATAATAAATAAATAAAAACAAATAATAAATAAATGGTAAACAAAACAAATATACTTATATTTAACTGAATTATTTGGCCGAATATATTTATCTAAATTTCCATCAAAACGAATTCTTTCTTGACAGAATTTCTATTTAACCGAATTCATATTTAAAGGAATTCCTATTCAAAAATTACTATTAAGTAATTTTTACTTAAAAGTATTTTCAGTCAACCGAATTCTGTTTCTTATAGAGAATTTTTATTTAGTCGAATTCTAACTTGGCAAAATTTCCAATAAAACAAATTTTTATTCAACACAATTTTCATTTTCCGAATTCTAATTCTTTTTCAATAGAATTTTCATTTGGCCGAATTCTAACTTAATAGAATTTCCTTTAAAACAAATTTTTATTTAACAGAATTTTCATATAGCCGAATTTTGTCTTGACAGACTTTCCATTTAACCGAATTCATATTTAAAGGAATTCGTACTCAACCGAATTTTAGGTCTTTAACACAATTTTCATTTATCCGAATTCTAATTCTTTTTCAACAGAATTTTTCATTTGGCCGAATTATTTCTTAAAAGAATTCACATTTAAGCATAAATTATTATTTAGCCAAATTTTAATTCTTAACAGAATTTTTATTTAGCCGAATTCGTAACAGAATTTTCATTAAATCAAATTTTGATTTAACATAATTTTTTCTTGATAGAATTTCCTGTTAACCAACTATTTATTTAGCAAAATTATAACTCTTCTTTTAATACTGATTAACAGAATTATTATTCAGGTGAATTCTTAACAAAATATTTAAATATAGGTTGAATGGAATTTGCAAAAAAAAAGAAAACTAGAAAATTCCAAATTTAGGTTCAATGAAAACTCTATAAAATTTACCCCAATTAGAAATTATTTCTGAAATATATTTTTATCCATCACTAAAAAATTCGAACTAATAACTTTCATCCGAATATTCATGCCTCCTATTAAGAGATCAAAATCAGAATTAACAAAGACAAAAAAAATCTTTCAAATCCCATATTAAAAAAAATAAATAAAAATAAAAATAGCTCGAAAATTGAGAGAGTCCTCTTATAAATTACACGTTCCTCGGTATAAAATTTAAGGATTAGTGTCCATTTTTCTCCTTTCTTCCTAATTTTCGTTTACTAAATTATCCAATATTATGGTCGCAAAATCTACATGTACAGCTTTCTTTACAATGTATATAAAAGCAAAAATATAAAGCACTTAACGATCTCAGCTGGAATGGATGTTCTTAAAAAAAATTAATATGCTAGGGAAAAATAATGTTTCCTTCAAACTGGACATGGGTGCATATTGATCACCTGCTTTAACCATCGTCATGGACGAAAATTACTTTTACATTCTCATCACTTACATTCGAGCGAAGCGTAAAAATGTATGAGCTCCTCGAGTTGTGTAAAAAAAAAAAAAATTTCCAAGATCTAAATGAAAAAAAAAAGAAAAAGAAAAAAATCGCCTCGACACGTGCGAACCAAGGTCAAGTTAAATTTGTAAAACTCTGACTATATTCTATTTTTCACTTTCATAAATATAATTGTCACTGTCTTTTTATTTAAAGAAAAAAAAAAAATCTTTTTCAAAAAAAGCTTCTTTTTTCAACACATACACTGAAAAGAAAAATTTATTTGATTCAAATAACCGATTACTCGACTCAAATAAATATTTATTTGTATCAAATAAATATTTGTTTGTATCAAATAAACATTTATTAGTATCAAATAAATGTTAAGTCGAACTAAATTTGATCCAAATAGAAAAATTATTATTACACTTACAGTTTATTTAATTTACAGTAAAGTCCCGATTATCCGAGCTTCGATTATCTGAGCTTCCGTATTATCCGAGGTAATTTGACGTCACATAGCAATCCGCATTAACCGATGTGAAGCTCGGTTAAAACGGATCATATCGCTTTTCCTACACTGTCCACACGTGACAAAACGATGGCTAGATATTGCAGCTAAGAAACGAATGAGCTAATTGAAACATTGCTCTATTATGGATTTTCTTACGCTGCGTTAGAAACTAGTTACATGTTATATATATATTAAAAATGCTTTATTTCCCAAAGATTATTCTATGTTCGTTCGATTTTCATGTTTATATGCATTTGCTATTAAATTTTATTCTTCCACTTTAAATATATTGAAAATAATTGGAATTTTCGAATTTTTTTATTTTGATCCGTATTATCCGAGTTTTTGCTTATCCGAGGTACGTCTTCCCCACATTAGCTCGGATAATCGAGACTCTACTGTAATAAGTATCATGAGCTGTAAAGTCAGAGTGAAGGTAAAATTTATTTATTGACAAAATTATTGAGATTTGTTAAAGTTATAGCATTGTAAAACTTCAAACACGTTTTTCTCGAA
>JUFY01023794.1:0-14728 GCA_001855655.1 Leptopilina clavipes | reverse complement strand
AAACTAGTTTATTTCCAAGTATTATTAATTGAAACTACTTTTATTTCCAAATATTATTAATTGAAACTACTTTTGTTTCCAAATATTATTAATTGAAACTACTTTTGTTTCCAAATATTAATAATTGACACTACTGGTAATTGAAACTACTTTTATTTTCAAATATTATTAATTGTAACTACTAGTAATTGAAACTACTTATATTTCCAAATATTATTAATTGAAACTAGTTTATTTCCAAATATTATTAATTGAAACTACTTTAATTTCCAAATATTAATAATTGAAACTACTGGTAATTGAAACTACCATTAGTTACAACGATTATTAATTGTAACTAGTTTATTTCCAAATATTATTATTTTAAACTACTTTTATTTCCAAATATTATTAATTGAAACTTTTTTTGTTTCCAAATATTATTAATTGAAGCAACCATTAGTTACAACTATTATTAATTAAAACTACTGTGAATTAAAATTATTGTCAGTTTCAAATATTAATAATTGTAGATACTATTAGTTCCAAATATTAATAATTAAAACTACTGGTAATTGGAACTACCATTAGTTGCAACTATTATTAATTTAAACTAGTTTATTTCCAAGTATTATTAATTGAAACTACTTTTATTTCCAAATATTATTAATTGAAACTACTTTTGTTTCTAAATATTAATACTTGAAACTACTGGTAATTGAAACTTCTTTAATTTCCAAATATTATTAATCAAACTACTAATGATTGAAACTACCATTAGTTACAACTATTATTAATTGAAACTAGTTTACTTCAAAATATTATTAATGAAACTACTAGTGATTGAAACTACCATTAGTTACAACTATTATTAATTGAAACTAGTTTATTTCCAAATATTATTAATTGAAACTACTTTTGTTTCCAAATATTAATAATTGAAACTACTGGTAATTGAAACTACTTTTATTTTCAAATATTATTAATTGTAACTACTAGTAATTGAAACTACTTATATTTCCAAATATTATTAATTGAAACTAGTTTATTTCCAAATATTATTAATTGAAACTAGTTTATTTCCAAATATTATTAATTGAAACTACTTTTGTTTCCAAATATTATTAATTGAAACTACTGGTAATTAAAATTATTGTTAGTTTCAAATATTAATAATTGAAGATACGATTAGTTGAAAATATTACTAATTGAAACTTTTTTAACGAATGCGACCTGAATCTTTTGGGATTAGAAATGATTTTTGGGTTTTCCTACTAAAAAGCAGGAATAAGGTAAACTGAAAAAGGGGAAGGCAAGAATGGAAAATCCCTCATCAGTATATATAATATGGTGGACGTTTTAGTTGTTGTGAAAAATGAAATGTCAGCTTTTGAAAAAAAGGCAAAAGTCTGATGGTGGACAAAACAAGCTTCAACACACACGTATGAAGTTGAGTCTCTCTCTCTCTCTCTCTCTCTCTCTCTCTCTCTCTCTCTCTCTCTCTCTCTCTCTCCTCGTCCATAACCCAGAAGCCATTTGCCCCATGATCCATTCACCCTCGTTACGTCATATCAGCTCGGGCTCCAGTTAACAGACTAGCTCGTACCAAGTGCGACGTTAAAGTTTGACGATCGTCGTCGCTGCTTTTAGAACTGCCAGACGACGGTATTTCCCTTAACGATCCTGGTCTGCATCCTCACTCTCTCACTATGGCCTCGCCCATTGCACCGAATGGATATCGGAAGTGGAGCCGCGCTACGTGTCCCTGCAACTTCCGGTACCTAACGAATCTTCACGTCGAAGTCGACTTATATACGCGATGCCACAACGGGTAATAGTAGAGCACTCCTGCAAAGTCCGCCCTGCAAGGAATCGATAGCCATAGCCCTGACACCCAAGATTCACCTGCCATCGTAAATTTGCATAAAGCTCTAGTTTCCAACTGAATCACAAATTCTAGTTTCCTCTTGAGCCCTCAGGGCGCACATTGAAAACACTATTTCACGAATCTCGATATATTGCGACGAGACTTGAATTTACTGCTAAATCTATCTAGATATATTTTCTTTTTTTTCTTTTTTTTCACTCGTTGAAACAGAGGTCAAACAATAACTAACGAGATTTGATACAAAAATTTAACTATAGCCATTTGATGTTAAAAAGAAATTCGTTGAAAGAAATTTTTATCATGTCTATACAGAAAGTATTGAAAAATAATAAAATATACAACAAAAGAGAAATTTAAAACAAAATTTTTTATTCTTGGAAAATAAAACTTGTTTTTTGTTCAAAGTAGTTTTTAAAATTTTATTGGCTATTGTAAAAAAATATTTTCCACCAATTTCAAAAAAAAAAATTATTTGTTTAAACCATCAGGATAAAAAACAAATTCAAAAAATTTTCTTACTGTTGGTTTTGAAACTAGTAGTAGTTTCAATTCATAGTAGTTTTAATTAATAATATTTTGAACTAATAGTAGTTTCAATTCACAGTAGTTTTAATTAATAATATTTTGAACTAATAGTAGTTTCAATTATTAATATTTGAAACTAATAGTAGTTTCAATTATTAATATTTTAAACTAGTAGTAGTTTCAATTATTAATATTTGAAACCAATAGTAGTTTCAATTATTAATATTTGAAACTAGTAGTAGTTTCAATTCATAGTAGTGTTAATTAATAATATTTTGAACTAATAGTATTTCCAATCATTAATATTTCGAACTAACGAGAATTTTAATTCACAGTAGTTTCAATTATAATAATATTTGAAACTAATAGTAGTTTTAATTTACAGAAATTTTAATTAATAATAATAATAATAATAATAATAAGGAAACATTTTCGGTCACATCCTTTAAAAAATATCTGCAAGAGTCTTGAGTTTTTTTTTTTTTTTTTTTTTTTCTCTCTTTTTTGTGAGCATTAGAAAATGTGAGTGACGACTTGACGTGAAAGAAAGAGAGTGGAATAAACAAACGAGTGTGAGAGAGAGAGAAAGAAAAGGGGGGAAGAGATTCGCGATGCAGTTGCGGTTTAAAAATCGAGTAAAAAGCCTGACCTGCTGTTGCTACGCGCGAACTATCGACCAACCAGTTCTGCTTCTCTATGCAAGATAGAGTGAGAGAGAGAGAGAGAGAGAGAGAGAGAGAGAGAGAGAGAGAGAGAGAGAGAGAGAGAGAGAGAGAGGAGAGAGAAGGGGGGGAATGAAAAAAGAGTGCGGGGGAAGAGATTGAGAGAGAAAATCCAGTAAAAGAGCGTAGAATAATCAGCTAAGCTTTAAACAATGTAAATCGATAGTTGTCTTGATTTAATTATTAGACAGTTACTTTCCTTTGTAGCTTCTGCCTTTCATTTTGTTAAAACCGACAATAAATTTTGTCTAAAAATATTACGGTTGACCTAATTTTATATAATACAATGCAGGAAAATGTCTAAAAGATTGAAAATTAAATTTCCTTTTTCAATTTGAAAATTGATTTTAATTTATTTAAAAATTGCATTATTAAAATTTTAAAAGAATTCTTAATCGTTTTTTTTTTGTAATAAAAAATGATTAATTTTTCATCAATTCTCTGTTTTTAGAGGGAAAGTGTAAAATTTTAATGGAGGAAGAAATTTTTAAAAATGGATAAATTTTTCACAAGGGAAAAATTAAATAAGGAATAAGGAAAAATTAAATATATTCTATTTTTTCATAAAATGATAAATTAACATTTTTTTTTTTAAGAGTAAATTTTGGAATTAATTTTATAATAAAATTGGAAAAGTCAGAATTTAGTTAGTTTTTTTTGTTTTTTTTTTGTTTAAAAATTAATTCGATAAAATATTCTTTTTTGATGAAAACAGTAATTGAAGGAATTTATTTGATTTCAAATAGTGAATTATTTGAATCAAGTAAATTATTTGGTATATGAAATAAATTATTTCTATCAAATAAATTTATTTTTCTGTTCAATATTAAAAAATTAATATTGTAAACTAGAAAGTTAATATTATTACAATTTTCTTTTAGCAAAAAAAGGATATTATTTTTTTTTCTCGAAATATAAAGAATTCGTTTTTAAAAAGAACTTGAAATCTTTTCTAAAAGATAAATCTTCTGAAAGAAAATTGAATTTTCTTTTCTTTCTTTCCTTTTATCTCAAAGGGAATTATTATTTTCTCCTTTTCTTATAAAAAAAAAGAAAAATTTAATTAATTGTCTCTAAAGTGAAAGGAATTTGTATTTTCGAAAAACGGATAAAATTCCTTTTTTACAAAAACAAAAATAATATTCGTTTGGAAAAGAAAATTGTCTTCTTTGGAAAATTTTTATCATCGTCTTGAAATAAAAAATTCAAACAATATTTTAATAGGGAAGAAAAATTACTTTCGTTTTAGTAAAGAAAAATTTTTTTTTATTTTTTATTTTAACGCATATTTTTTAAACGGGAAATAATTTTCAACAGTTGTATAAGGAAATTCCGCGTATACTCTATATATATATCGAAAGGGTGAAAGGGAGGGACAGATTGATTTAATATTGAAACTGTTTCAAGAAATTGGAATTGATTTTGAAGGAGAATTTTTTTGGTTTTGAAGGGTTGAATATATATATATAGCTATATATAAAGAATAAGAAATCATTTGATCAGTTCGATCCAGACGTCTCGAGTGTTTCTGTTGAAAAGCAATTTTTACGTATTTCCTCGCGAGATGAAAAATGCATTGGTTTTATATGCATAGAACAGGGCGGATTCAGCGGATGTCTTTTATGATTTTGCGTAACAAAATTGGATCGTAAAAATGGACGTAAAGTTTTGAAAAGCACTCTTTTCACCCCTTTCTCACTTTCTCCTCGTGCGCACAATCATCCTGTCTCTGGAATCTAGATCGAATCACTTTCTTGTTCATCTATCGAATTCTGTCTTGTATTCTTTGAACGCCCGTTCATTCCTGTCAAGCCTTGATATATTTTTTTATTTTACACATTCATTTTCGTCTATTTTTATTTATTCAGGTATTAATTTTTCCTTCTGTCTCTATTTATTTTTTATATTTACTTTATATTTCCCTTTTGTTTGTTTATTTATTATTAGTATTTTTTGTTTATTTATTATTAGTATTTTTTGTTTATTTATTATTAGTATTTTTTGTTTATTTATTATTAGTATTTTTTGTTTATTTATTATTAGTATTTTTTGTTTATTTATTATAAGTATTTTTTGATTATTTATTATTAGTATTTTCTGTTTTAATTAATTTTTTCTATTTTTGTTTTTTCTTTATTTATTAATTTTTCTTTCTTCTTTTATTTACTTCATATTTTACTTTTTGTTCTTTCTTTATTAGTATTTTTGTTCTTATTAATTTTTCTTATTTTTGTTTCTTTATAATTTTTTTCTTTCTGACTTTATTTGTTTTTTTTATGTTTATACTTTTATTTACTTGATTTTTTTTCTATTTTACTTTTTGTAATTTATTTATTTATTTATTTATTAGTTATTTATTTTATTAGTACATTTGTTCTTATTAATTTTTGTCTACACTGGGAAAATATCAATTTGATTCAAATCAATAAATTACTTGACTATTTATCAAATGAATATTTACTTTTAACAACTAAAATTTTATTTGTGTTAATTAAGTATTCTATTTGATTCCAAATGCAGAAATTATTGATTCAATATTGTTCATGTTGTGTAAATATTTATTATTGATAAATTTAATATTTATTATTAGCTAAATTTAATATTTATTTTTACCAAAGAAATTTTATTCGAGTCAATTAAATATACAGTTAATTTAGTGCAAAACGGATTGGAACTGATCGTTCCCTTGATTTCCATACGTCAATTTCCCGCAAGAGGAAACTTTCGTTTTGATAATGAGAATTATATATAAATACAGAAAGAGAGAGAGAGAGAGAAAACCCGATTTGCTTGGAAGCATTGTCGAGAGAATATTTTGATCAAATAAAGAGTCTGGTACTGAAAGTTCTCTTTGGCTTTTTTTTTGCAAGCGCTATATAGAATGATTTCCGGTTTTGCGAGAGAACGACTAATGCCTTATCGCGTTGTCTCTCGTTGTCCGCTGGACCTGTCGCATGAAAAATTTTAATTTAACTTTACGAGTCCCGCGGGACAAGTTCTCCTCGCTTCCAAGACTTTTCCTTCTATATCGTTAAACCACGAGTTCTTCTCGCATGGAAAACTCGTCGTAAGTAGTGACAACGACAAGAAGTTGGCTGTGTATTGAATGGAATGGGAGATGGAAAAAAGGAAAAAGAAATATAGATAAAAGAGAGAGAGAGAGAAAGAAAGAAAAAGGGGGGCGCATTGTATCAGGGGAAAGTCATTCGTGTCGAAAATGGATATATCCATGGGGCCATTTGCTGAGTAGACGTTCTCGTTAACCCCTTTGTTGCCCCCCTCTCTCCTTTCCGCGAAAGCTTCAACGTTCGTAATCGTTTTGCTCCGACGAACTAATATTTTAACGTAGCCAACCATTTTACTCTCTTTTACCGTCTCGCCTCGATATATATAACGGTACAGGTATTTCCGCGCATATTCAAATATCATTAAACACTTTTGCGGACGAATGAGGGCCATAAATGCACGTATACCTGGTTAATAGTCCTTTTTATTTCGTCTGCCCCCGGGGAGAAAACGAGGCTAAAGCAGTAAACTCTTTATACGAGTTCCATACACCATGAAAAAAAAAAAAAAAGAGGGAGAGTTTTACTTCTCCTACAAAATTATAATCTTAATGCATCAGGGCTACAAAACATTCATTCAATCGTCCGTATACGCGAATGTATATACATTAATTAACATCAACAACTATACGAGGAGAAGAACAACAACGAAAACGAAGAGAAAGAGAGAGAGAGAGGGACATTTGTGTGCGCGTATCAAAAATCTTGCAAAATACTGCGGCTTTTATGTCCCCTGAGTAAATGTTGATTGCAATTTATACTTTGTCGTTAAATCTCGCATGTGTGTTATTGTTGAAATCGTAAATTAGTTTCTGGTATATCATAAAATCCCTCGCGAACAAGTTTATTTCATAGTGTCAATTTCTTTCCTCTATTTTTGAACAAGAGAGAAAGAGAGAGAGAGAGAGAGAGAGAGAGAGAGAGAGAAAGAGAGAGAGGAGGAGCAATGGTAGTTAGAACCGACGGTATTTTTGACCGAAGGTCAAATTTTTCGTTCGAAAACTACCATTCGTCGTAAATACCGACAGTAACTCCAATTGACGGTAGTTGACAAAAATTAGTTATACAATTGCCGGTAGTTACGACCAACGGTAGTTTTTAACTAATGGTCAAAAATACCGTTAGTTGTTATTACCCAAACTAGAGATTAAAACTTATACCGTCAATCGTAACTATATAATTATATAGTTACGATTGACGGTATTTATTACTAATAGTAGTTTCAAACAGAGTTTCAAGGAGTATTTTAATTTTAAATAATTGACGGTATTTACGACTAATGGTAGTTTCAAACTAGCAAAGAATATTTTAACTAATGGTATTTATGATCAACACTAATTGCCAGAAATGGTAGTTACAGTTAGTATTTTTTACCAATAGTTTCGAAATTACCATTAGTCGTATAATTGTAACTATCATTGCTAATAATAATTGTCAATTGTATTTATGACTACCGGTATTTATAAACAATTATAGTTTTCAAACAGTTTGTTCAAAAATGCCCTTGGTTGTAACTATTATTGCTCCCAAACTAGAGATTATTATAATTATATTTACAACCGCCGGTATTTTTGATCAGTCTTATAGTAAAACGGACGGTATCAATAATGGTTGTTACGACCGACGGTCTTTTTACCCAATAGCTTAGTGAAAACGGACGGTAGTTACAACCACCGGCATTTTTGACCTGTTTATTATAGTAAAACGGACGGTAGTTGTCAATAATGGTAGTTACGACCACCGGTATTTTTGACCTGTTTATTATAGTAAAACGGACCAACGGTCTTTTTACCCAGGCTTAGTGAAAACGGACGGTAGTTACGACCACCGGCATTTTTGACCTGTTTATTATAGTAAAACGGACGGTACACTGCAAAAACAAGTGTCTCATTTTGAGACGTTTTGTCCACATATTTGAGTCACGTGTCTCAAATATGTGGACAAAACGTCTCAAAATGAGACACTTGTAAGACACTTGTTTTTGCAGTGTAGTTGTCAATAATGGTAGTTACGACCACCGGCATTTTTGACCTGTTTATTATAGTAAAACGGACGGTAGTTGTCAATAATGGTAGTTACGACCACCGGTATTTTTGACCTGTTTATTATAGTAAAACGGACGGTAGTTGTCAATAATGATAGTTACGACCATCGGTATTTTTTGACCGGTGACGGTCATTACAACGTTGGAAGTTTGTAGATATACGGTAATTCTGGTAGTGTATTTTTTTATCAGTTTTAGTAAAATGTAAAATCAACGGTAGTTATCAACTTACAATTTCGGTATTTTTTTATCAACGATAATTGTACTTTATTATTATTATAACAACGGTAGTTTATAATCTATATAAAATGATTATGATTTATATAAAAATACAATCGACGGTAGTTTTTACATATAATTGCGCGAACAATATTTATTGTTTTTTCTCCATTGTTTTTAACGGATAACATTTCATTTATATGATTGAAATTACGTTTATTAATTTTTCAGGATTTTCACAATTATTGCGGTGAAAATTTTGCAAATGATTGATCGTGTCTCGAAACGTCGTGGCACGTTTGAATGAGCACGCACAGCTTGAATGGTCGGCAGAACATCGACGATATTGATTAGGCGTTAGAATAATTCCTGAGGGGGTTCCGCAAAGTACCCTCGTTTGAGCGCGAATCTGTGCATCAAACCAGGAGAAGTTCACTCAGCTTTTGATCGTTATAGAAAGACCGTAATTTCGAGAACGAAATAATTTATCATTTATTATCATAATAATCATTTATTTTCAATCTTAATAATATATAAATTACAATTATTTCTTTCTTTTCTCTATTTACTGTTAGTTTTTCGTTTTTATTTCTCTCTCTCTCTCTATCTCTCTCTATCTCTCTCTCTTTTTTTTTAATAAAAAAAAATGCTTGAAATGTCCGCTTAGGACTTGTAAAATGTGCATGATTTTCCTGATTACATATTTTTTTTTTACAACGCCACCCTTAATTTGCATACAATAAAACGACGTCGAGTTATTATTCCAGCTTTCACTATATACGAGACTTAATTACGACCTGAAAAAAAGAATCAGAAATTCCCTTGACAAATGTTGAGAGAAATTTTTGCATTTCTGGGAAAATTAAATACAGAATGGAATAATATATTACATTTGTATAATTAAAATTCACTGAATATTTTTCATTTACTTATACATCGAATATTGAGCGAATTTTTCTAAAAACTTTCCACTATATGCACTCTCTAAATTTGAATTAGTAAAAATTTTAACTAATTTGAATTAGTGACTCACTTTTTGCTTTCGAATTAGTTAAATTTTACTAATAAATAGTAAAAAAAAATTTTTCTACTAATTTATTAGTAAATTTTAATTGCTTTCGAATTAGTTAAATTTTACTATATAATAAATAAAATTTAATATAATAGTAAAAAAAATTTTTTCTACTAATTTATTAGTAAATTTTAACTAATTCAAAAGCAGTCAGTTACTAGTTGAAATTAGTTAAAATTTTTACTAATTCAAATTTAGAGAGTATCAAGAATAAATTTTTTTTCTTTCATTAATGAAAGGAAACTTTCAGAATCGCGAAAGTAACTCAAGCATATTGTTTTGAGATTATAATATACCATTTAAGTGCATAAATCGAGAGATTAAAATACATAGAGGGTAAAATATACTTTGGGAGGCGAAACTTTCACTAATATTAAATATTCGTATAGTGCGATTATTTCACTGCAGTTCCATACAATAATTCATCGCGTGTTTCGAAAAATGTCGATATTAATGGTTAATGAGCGCGAACTCGTTGCTGGTAATTACGAGCTAATTATAGAGTAATATTATTATTGTTATTATTCGTGGTTGCCTGTTGAAATAACTGACAATTACACGCTAACAAAACGCAGTGTATGATTCCTTTCCGGATTATCTTAGAAAAAAAAAAAGAAAAAAAAAGAAAAAAAAAAAAAAAAAAAAAAAAAAAAAGAGAAAGAGATGGAAATTCTAAACAAGGGGAAAAAAATTCCCAATTGATCGTTTACTCTTTTTTTTCCTCTTTCTCAACTTTTTTTCCCCATCAGTTTCTTGCTCTCGAAGTCCTCTTTCTTCAAACTGTTAAAGGTATACCCTTTTTCTTCTTTTTTTTTTTATCTTTCTTTCTCTCGCACTTTAAGACCCGATCATTCCTTAGCCATCGTGAAGCGAACTTTAATTCACTTTTGGACCCGTTAAGACATCGCGAGAAGGAGAGCTTCACGTGCAATTTAAGTTAACAACGTCTTGGTAATGCGGGCCATTGACGACGAGACGTTTCCTTCATTGGAAAGAGTAGAAGCGAGGGGGGCCATTTGCTGATGATCGTTCGGAAACGATCGAAATGACAGAGATGGCCAACTTCCTTTTTCAAGTGTTCGAAAGCAGGACGCAAACAACTCTCTTTAAACATTATTTTAAGGAGTTTTAGGCCTTAAAGTGCGCGTCAATGTTCCTCCTTCTCCTTCTTTTTTCCATATTTCTTTCTTATTTATTTATTTTTCCATTTAGGGACAAAAGAAAAAATTGCCGTATTTTAAAGTATGCTTAAAGTTTTTTTTTGCTGCGAGTTAATTAATAATTAGTTGCTCTTCTTTATTGTGACTTAATAATTCTGAAAATTGGGAAAACTTTTTTCGAAAGATTTACATGTAACTCTCTTTAAAGATGCGGTAGATATATATATAGGAGAAAATAGAGCTTGTGGATGAATATTCTGAAAACTTAATAACTGTAATTTTGGATGAATTTCACAATTTACCAACATGCAAATTAGATAAATAATGAATCGTTATTTTCAAGAAACGTGAGCTTTGAAATTTTGTCTGGGTGCAATATTAATGAGCACATACAAGCTCAGCAAATTTCCACTGCAAATAATACTCCCAACTTATTAATTGGTTGAACGTAATACTTTGAGTAAATATACATTTTAGTGGATCTCAATATGATTGGTGTGTATTCGATTCCTGGTCTGCTATCGATTTTCCATTGTTATATATCATCATCATCATCATTATTATTATTATTATTATTGAATATCAAATATATTCCATCGTTCACCCAGAAAAAAGATATATTTGTCTCAGAGCCAAAGAAACTATTTATTTGGAACAAATAAATTTTATTTGGTTCAAAAAAAATTTCTCTTGGTTCAAAAAAAAAAATTTTATTTGGTACAAAAAAAATTTAACTTGGTTCAAATAAAAATTTATTTGGCTCAAATAAAATTTTTATTTAAAACAAATAAATAATTTAGTTGGCTCTGAGACAAATATACTTTTATTTAACTCAAATAAATTATATTTGGTTCAAATAAAACATTTCTCTGGGTGTTGAAAATTTTGTAATTATAGTCCAATAGTTTGTCCAATTTTCCAATTATATATCGTTATTTTTACATGTTTAATAATACTTAATAAAAAATTAATTTAATATTTCTATTATAAATAGTTGAGGGGTGAAAGGGAAAAATTTTTTTTCGGGTGCGAAATAAATTGCACGCGATGAGTAAATCTCATCAGGTGGCTTTATTTTCCTGGAAAAGAGGATCCTTTTTCTTTTCTATTGTATAAATATGTGAATGTGGAGAATTTTTCGCGTTTTATATATATGAAAAGTGGTGAAAAGAAGGGAAGGGGTGAATCCCTAAACTGAAAATAAATCATGGAGGAAGCTTGCTGAAAGATAATTCCACATCGCTTGCAGTGTGTATCCTTTAGCTCGAACGCGGCAGGGTAAAAAATTAACTGGCTTTCAACGTCGACAATGGACTCGTCTGTCTGTCTGCCATTCTATACAGGATGAGACTATATACGGAATCCAATAACCTTTCCTCCTCCTCCTAAAGCTCTCTCTCTCTCTCTCTCTCTCTCTCTCTGCTTGTCGCCATTATCACATAAAAACGATGAAAAACCTAATACTCTTCAGAATTGTATTCAGAACAACAGTTGTAGTAGAAGGAGATGAAATTCTTTGCCGTAATGATTCAAAAGCTGTTATTAATCACTCACCATATACATGAACTTGTGTGGGAGTAAGCAAAAATTTTCGCATTTTTTTTTATTATTCTTGAAAAAAAATTAAAAACAACCAAAACTTTTTCTGCGCATTTACCTTGATCAATTTTTTTTCTTCAAATGTTTTTTATTTTAACTGTATCTCTGAGCATTACTACTAAACAATTTATATTTGTTTTAAATAAAATTTTTCTTTGACACAAGTAAAATTTTTATTTTAACCAAATAAAGTTTTTTTTTGAACCAAGTTAAATTTTTTTTGTTCCAAATAAAGTTTTATTTTGAACCAAGATAAGTTTTTTTTTTTTTGAACCAAATTAAGACTTTATTTGACTTGAATAAAATTTTTATTTGACTTGAATAAAATTTTTATTTGAATCAAATAAAGTTTTTTTTTTGAACCAAGTTAAATTTTTTTTGTACCAAATAAAGTTTTTTTTTTGAACCAAGATAAATTTTTTTTGAACCAAATTAAGATTTTATTTGACTTGAATAAAATTTTTATTTGACTTGAATAAAATTTTTATTTGAATCAAATATAGTTTTTTTTTTTTGAACCAAGTTAAATTTTTTTTGTACCAAATAAAGTTTTTTTTTTGAACCAAGATAAATTTTTTTTGAACCAAATTAAGATTTTATTTAACTTGAATAAAATTTGTATTTGACTTGAATAAAATTTTTATTTGACTTGAATAAAATTTTGATTTGACTTGAATAAAATTTTTATTTGACTTGAACAAAAATTTTTATTTGAATCAAATAAATTTTTTATTTGAATCAAATGAGGAAAAATGTGTCTTGAGGGTTAAAAATGTAAAATTAATAATGAAATAATAACTGGGATGAATTTAGGGAGGGAGGAGCAATATTGCTTTATTGCAATCAATATGCAAAATGTGAGAGGGGGGGGGGAATATATCGCCCACACGAACCACGAGAGAGAACATCCCCCATCATCATCATCGTCATCCCTTTTCCAACACCATCGGAGAGTGAACTCTCTCGAAGCCCAAGGCTGGCCTGGTACATAACGGAGCGGATTCTGTACGCGTGCGTCTATCCAACCTTGACATTGAACGATTTCACTCTCTTTCTCTCTCTCTCTCTCTCTCTCTCTCTCTCTCTCTCTCTCTCTCTCTCGCTCTTGCTCTCTGATTAGTCCTCCTCTTCTCTCCATCCCACTATCCTTGCTCTTTTTTCCCATATCCGCAGGGGCTAAAAATTCAACTCTTTTACATGTCGACCTTTACATTTTGTTATTACATTTCAAGCATCAGAGAAAATCATATAAACTTGATACTGCCCTGAATATATTTATCACTTTTTTTTTATTTATCACACTGAAAAAAAAATTTATTTCATTCAAATAAAATGGATTACTTGTTATCGAATAAATATTTATTTTTATTGAATCAATTTTATTTGAGTCAATTATTGTGATTTTATTAGTTATTCATTTTGTTGATTCAAATATAGAAATTATTATTATTATTTAATATTTATTCGATTATTTATTCAATTGCAGTTTCTTTGATTTAAATAGAAATTATTTTGGTGTCGGTAAATATTTATTTAAACAATATACAAGTAATTAATTTAATGTTCATTTTTGTCAAATAAATTTTATTTGAGATAATTAAATCATATTCGAATCAAATAATTTTTTTCAGTTTATTTGTTTATTTTGTTTTATTTGTAATTATTGTATTTTTAATTAAAAATGTTTCTTTAGAAGGAATAATTGAAAATATGTTTTAAAATTGAGATAAAAAGAGTAAAACAATATTATATGATAATATTTGATGGCAATATAATATAATAATATATAGCAATATAGAAACATAATGAGAATAATATAATAACAATATTAATTATTAATAAATAATAATATTAATAATCCTTCTTTTTTTGTTACAGGTAAGTTTCATTCTATTCAAAAATCTTCCGCACGACATATTCCGGTAAGCGAAAAAAAAATTTTATTTTCCCCCTTTTTTTACTGCTTGGAAAATACATTTCCGTTTTGTAAAAAAGAGCAAGAAAAAAAAAGAATAGAACAATTTTTCCACTTAGAAAAAAATACCTATTCATGAAAGGTCAACTTTTTTTGAAATGCATTTTACATATTATATTTAATTAATATCCAAAAGTGACACCTGGTCAAGATAGATATTATCAAACAATAACTAAATAGAATATACAAATGATTATCCTTTTTTTTCTTCTTCTTCTTCATCTCCTTCTTCATTGTAATGCAAATAATAACTCTTTGGTAAATGACAGTTCAAGTTGCTGGAATGACTTGACACTTAAAGAACAAGATTTATAGTCACTGACAAAAGCCTAGGCCTTGAGGCAACAAGAGTTGTGTCGTTTATTTAGTGAATGAGCAATCTGTTAAAAAGTAACCATGGCACACGCATTGATCACTTTTAATTATCCCTTTATGTTGCCGTTATAAAAAAATCCCTCCATTTTTTTTTTTTTTTTTTAT
>JUFY01023792.1:2374-17770 GCA_001855655.1 Leptopilina clavipes | reverse complement strand
TAATTATTAATTATTATCATAATTTTTTTACTCTATAATTATTATTATTATTATTATTATTATTATTATTATTATATTAGAATAATACAATAATTATTAATTCTTCCTATACCCAATTGAATTTTTTTTTTTTTTCATTATTGTTATATTGTAATTATCCTGTAACAAAAGCATTATTGTCGATTAGAATTAAAAAAAAAAATTGTCTTAATCTCACGATCGCGAGTTAACGCAATTCTTTATTATTTAGCATAATTATCAGTGTACCCTGCATTACCATTATTTATTCAGTATTAATTTATTACTTCTTGTACCGCGACAGCAATGTATTATGCATTGTAATTATTATCATACCGCACGTGAATATCATTTATTTATTACTACAACATTAAGAACTAGGTTTTCTATTTAAAATGAAAAAAAAAACAACTTGTTTTACAATATATTTCACAAACACGAGCTTATTAATAATTACCGATACTTATAGTAGCCAATATAATTTTCATTACTGTAAAAATTTTATACTGTCAGATTATTGCAAAATTAATTGTCAAACGTGTGTGTGTGTGTGTGTGTAATATAAAAATTGCATAATATTGAATAATTATTAAAAATGTAATCATGTAATTCTAATTTGCAAAAAAAAAAAAATTACAACGAATATTTAAATATATTTATTATATGGAACAAATATTTAGAAAAATTCGATATTGAAAAAAAAATAAAGTTACTTTTTTTTTTAATAAAATAAATTCGCATTATTTATTAATTTAATAATATGCGTTTATGTTGAAATAAATGAAGTTTGCACACAGGTAGTAAATTACAAAATAAGCATAAGCGTGACATTCGATTTCGAGCAAAGTAAGAAAAAGAAAAAAAAAAAAAGTGCAATGAACATCAAAAAAAAAAAATATATATATTCAAAGTTGGGTATCGATATACATATATATATATATATATAAATATACAATATACCCAGGTACATTGTGAGATTTTTAACCGTATGATCAAGCACTCGATTGCTGTATTATTTATTATGAATCAGCACGTTGTGATTTATATGCGACGGTATCGAGCAAGAGTGGAACACAACTTATGCGTCGTGTACATCATGTAGGTACGATTCTACGAGGAAGAAAATATAAAATCGAGTGGGGCGATGAATTAAATGGGGAAGGGAGAGAGAGAAAGAGAGAGAGAGAGTGAGCGTGCGTGCGGAAGCATAGGACGCTTCAGGTTTCACCTAATCCACCGTAAAATCATAGTATTATTGATAACGAGTTTTCGAATATGCTGATATTTTCGCCTATTGAATTTTCCCCCCGATTATCCGCATCTATTCCATCAATTCCACGCCAAGTTTCTCTTTAAAACGATTAAAATTATATACGATAATATTCTGATATTAATGGTTTATTTGCTTTCCTACCTGGTTTTTTCTAATTTTAGAAAAAAAATTTACCAATTAATTTCATTATCAATTATTTTAGAAAAAAATTCACCAATTATTTTAATTATCAATATTATTTATTATATCAAACAAACATTAATAGTAATCAAAAATGTGATTTTAATTGTTGTTTGTAAATACCATTGATTCTGCTGTCCAAAGTAAAAACCTAGTAAGTCGCATTTGCCATAAGGGCGAGCGTCCCTTGGCTTTGTTATTCGACTTTCGCTCTTATGGCAAATGCGACTTACTAGGTTTTTACTTTGGACAGTGGAATGATTGTTACTGTCACCAGTAACCATCGACGAATTTTACTACCGACGACTTTGAATGACAATGATTACTTGTACCAATTATTGTGACTACCATTCATTGCAAATACAATCAATGATAATTTCTCTGGAGAATAGTTTCAATTTATGGTTGTTACTACCAGCAGTATAGTTAAAAATCATTTGTAGTCACAACAATTGGTAGCAACAATCAAAGATAATATATGCAACCAAATAATTTCAACTAAACTTGTTTGTGACTACAAACAAGTTTAGTTGAAATTATTTGGCAGCTACAATCAAAGTTGTCATTATGCCAATTAATCAAAGTCATTGGTAGTTACAGTCATGGTAAGTCAGTCACTGGTAGTTAGTCATTGATAGTCACAATTACTGATAGATGTAATTTTGATTATCACAATCACTGCTAGTTAAAATCATCAAGTCACAAAATTTTCAGTCAAAATAATTTGCTAATTAAATTAATCAGAATTCAAAAAACTATATATAATTTAAGATTAAAAATTATGTTTCTGTTTTAAATCACAATAAGAAGAACGAAATTCAACTCTTTCGTTGGCCTCTGAAATGTAATAATTTTTTAAATCACTTGTACTTGTTATTTTAATTCCTCTCCCTAAATTGCCTACGCAACTTGTATTTTATATATGTTTGGTTTTTTCTCCAAGAGAAACCCTCCTATGGCAAATGGTTTAAAACAAAATTAAATGCAAATTTAAACGTTAAGACACATCTGTAGTCTGTTATATCTTGCCACATGTGTGTGGTTATCATCAACGGTTGTAAGAGTTACATGACCATGTTGTAATGTCAACAATGTTCGCACCGATCACATCGAGGTGGTCGCTTGCGCAACAATCTCACGCTCGTTCAAATCTCTTATTTAATTATCGGAAATTCTAATTAATTATTTTTTTTGTCACAATTTTAGCGTTTTTTTTTTCTTTCTTTTTTGCAAATTTAATTAATCGTGTGTATTTTTTTCCTTTTTCTGTTTTTTTCTACTGTTCAAATTAATAAAAAATAAAAAATTAATTTTCACATTTATTATCGTAAAATGAAATTTTTCTTTTCTTATCGAATTGTTTAGAAAGTGGAACAATCGAACGGTGGTCATTGAACAGAAATCAAGGTATATTTGATTTAGAATCTCGTTACATATACATACAGGATTAATCGGCGTGTAATTAAAAATGAAGAAATAAAAAAATTGTGTATCGGATATTATGATAGATTAAGTTTTATAATATATGATACGTCAGCTATTGAGGGCTATATATAATTCGAATTGAGTGACAGCATAAATACATGCAGGTCATGCGATTACGTTAACGCGCGCGCACACACGAAAGCATTTGGTTTCAAGTACTACTTGGTAAGTTGATCCCTTCCGCTCTCACTCTAAACCTTTATTTTTCTTTTTCTTCATGTCAAAATTAAAATCACAAAAAGAAAACATTCAACCTCATTAGACTACCGTTTAAACTTTAAAATAAATAAAATACATGTAAATTGTTTAAAATTTTCACATATATTTTATCAGTACTTACATCTAGATATGACAATTTTCATCGAGATGAGAAACGGAAATTTATCATTAAAATCACGAGCCATTGAATGAATCAAAATTAAGATGAATGTTTAACAGACGTTAAAAATGATTAAAGAATGACTAAGATTAAACTTGATATAAGTTATAAAGTTGAATTTAGTAACTCGTAAAAAATTTTACATTTAATTTTTTTTGTCGAGAAGAAAAAGAATTTCCTCCTCTTTGTTTCTATTGGAAACATTCTCAAAAAAAAAAATCGTACATGGAATAATTTTGTCCCCCCTTTTCTAAATTCTGTATATTTTTATTAATTCGCCAATAAAAAATGTTTTTTTTTTATTTATATATCGTGACAATTTAAATTTAATCATTTTTAAGAAAACTTTTATCATGACAGGAATGACACGTCTCATGTCTCGACAAATTATATTGTGAGGGATAATTTTATGTTCTTCAGATGCCAAATAATTTGTATAATTAACAGACTCGATGTATAATTAACTATCAGTGAATATATATTATTCAGACGCTGATAAAAAGATAACGGATAATATATGCAACTTGAAAATGTTTTTGCAATTATTTTATTATATACTTAAAAATATTGACTACAAAACTCGAATGAAAAAAACATTATTTTCAATTTTGCATTAATATTTTTACTGCGGATTTCATACTGAAAATTAAAAAATTCATTTTTCATTCAAATAACCAATAAATATTTACATGAAGCAAATAATTTTTATTTAAATCAAATAAACCAAGTGAAATAATAATTTCCATATTTGAATCAAATAATTCGGTTTATTTCACTGTAAACTTAAAAGTAGCAATTTGACACCAAAAGTATCAAATTGATCAAAAAATTTGGTATCAATTTGATACTTTTAAGTTTACAGTGTTGATAATAGTCCAATAATTAATTATTTGAATCAAATAAATTTAAAATGTAATTTATAAATAAATTCATGATAAATTAAAAAAAACTACTCAAAAAATTCTCTGCAGTTTGCATTCAAGAAATATTGGGTAAAATTATTATTATCATTATCATCCAAGAGATAAAAATCATTTATGACAAAGCAAACACAAAAAAAAAGAAATGTTTTCCTCGTGAAATCAAGTAATTCTTGAATCGGGTTTCTTAACTGATAACGGGTCAAAACTTTATATGTTCAGTTTACTTGAAGCGAGTCGAATGCGTTGTTGCGCTTCGCGACCTAACCTAACTTGTAAGTTAATCACATGATCCTGTTACTGTCAGTGACGTAATTTAATTAGCTCCTCTTATTATTGCCAGTGTATTATTGCTCTATACATTATCCTAATGTTTGTTAGTGTCTCCTATTCTAATTTGTTATTATAAAGAAATATTTACAACATATATAAACAATTTTTCCATTACAAATTAAAAAAAAGTCAAATTGCAAAAAAATTAAATATCCAAATGAAAAAAAAAATTACAATATTAAAAAGAAAAAAAAATTACAATATTAAAAAGAAAAAAAAGTGCGCGAGAGAGAAAAAGTCGTGTAAACAAAAAGTGCATTTAATTTAACAGCTGATTAATCTAATCTCTTATGTTTTATCATCATTGTTTATATTCGTTGTTAAATATTTGAAATCCGAAATAAACGTGTTGCCTGCGATAAGTGTATCAATTATATCAGTCATGATGAATTTTACAATTGACAATATCCTCTCTGATTAACGTGAAGAGCATTTCACATATTAACTTATTTTTGCGCACCAAAAAAAGACAAAAAAAAAAAAATAGTTGATTCCAGAGGAAATTAAATTATTTTCGGAAAATGTTTTCCTATTTAAGAAAAAAAAATTGATATAGATATATTCCCGCGGATTTATGATTTAAACAATGTTCTGAATTCTAATCCATAAACTACGCTATTTCCTTCAATTTTGCTTAATGACCCGAAGCTATTTACACACGGGATGTTGAAGTTTACCATATAGATGTAACGGGGGAGCATTATAAACTGCCTATTATATATGCAACAACAAATAAATAACACGCTTCCGTAATTAGTTATTTCAACAATTTCACTCGCATGTTTACATTTAATTTACTCTAAATAATTACCTCAATATATAAAATAATATTACATCGATTGGAAAAAGAAGCCGTCTTCAACTATTGTTTAAATTCATTAATAATCAATTATTATATTATAAATAATTATAATTAATTTATAAATAATTGACGCCACAACTAATATTTACTGCCAAATGGAAAAATAATAATTGACGCCACTAATATTTACTGCCAAATAGAAGAATAATAATTGACGCCACTAATATTTACTGCCAAATAGAAAAATAAATAATTATTTATAGAAATAATTGACGCTACAACTAATATTCAGTCGCAAAGTTGAAAGAGTATTTCTATATATATAATAAATATATTATTATATTTCAACCTTGAACTAAAAAATATTAGAAAAACTGTCCAAACGAAATAATAAAAGGCAAAGTAACACTAAGACACGATGAGAGCAGCCATTATAAAAAGAAAAAAAAACTCACAAAAGAATAATTTTCCTGAAAGAATATAATATACACGAGGAGATATATATATATATATATGTACGACTAAAAAAAAGGAAATAACTGCAATAAAGAAAAATTCACGACGACGAAATAGCTGCGCGAAATAAAGAAAAATTCCACATCAGGTAAAATGTCACAGACACAGACACACACACACACACACAATATAAAGAAAAGTAGTCGAAAAAAGAAAAAAAATTGGCAACAATAAAGAAAAAAAAGTTCTAATAATAATAAAAAGAGACAATAATAGAATGAATAGATGATAAATATTCCAATAGAATGTTCGTTGAGAATACAAAGCACGACACACAAATACAGACCATCAATGCTGAATTTCATGCAATTTGAGTATAAATTATAGACTCGCGCATTTGAATTACATCTAACCTTGATGTATGTTTGTTTGTTTGTTTGTGTTATTTCAAAAAATTCATATATATATATATATGTCGAAAATAATCATGAAAAAAAAATATAGGGAAAAAAGAATTAAAGAATTAACTGCGTCAAAACATAATATTATAAAATATAATACGTTTGATATAATTGTTTTTTTGTAAAATTTCCGGTTCTGGGAAAAATTATTTTTGCTATGCAATCTTCGCTCTTTAATCATTTATTTTTTTTTTTGACTGTATATAATACTCCATAGCGTCGAATTAGTTAGATAAATTAATTATAGCAAGCCCGTTTAGTATAATTCTTTGTCTCAGTAATGATTGGTGAGTTGTAAAAAATTGTGACTGGAAAAAAAAGTGTAGTTGAAAACAACTAATTCAGTTTGCAAAGTTTGCTACTAGGCAAAGTTTAGTGATAAGTTATCGAAGTTTAGTTTACTTATTTAGCAAAGTTTACTACTAATTTAGCAAAGTTTGCTACTAAATTAGCAAAGTTTACTACTTATTTAGCAAAGTTTGCTACTAAATTAGCAAAGTTTACTACTTATTTAGCAAAGTTTGCAACTAAATTAGCAAAGTTTACTACTAAATTAGCAAAATTTACTACTTATTTAGCAAAGTTTACTACTAAATTAGCGAAATTTACTACTTATATGGCAAAAGTTGCTACTAAATTAGCAAAGTTTACTACCAAATTAGCAAAGTTTACTACTTATTTAGCAAAGTTTACTACTAAATTAGCAAAGTTTACTGCTAAGTTAGCAAACTTTACTATTCAGTTTGCAAAGTTTACTATTCAGTCAGAAAACTTTACTATTCAATTAGAAAACTTTACTATTTAGTTAGCAAAGTTTAATATTCAGTCAACAAAGTTAACTAATCAGTTAGCAACTCAGTTAGTTACTACTAAGTTTACTACTGAATTAGCAATGTTTTATACTTCTTTAGCAAACTTTACTTTTCAATTAGCAAAGTTTGTTACCTAATTAGCAACGTTTATTATTCAAAATCAGTTGGGAAAGTTAACTATTCAGTCATCAAAGTTTACTATTGAGTTAGCAACTCAGTTAGCAAACTTTACTATTTAATTAGCAACGTTTATTACTCACAGTCAGTTAGCAAAGTGTACTACTTAATTAGCAACATTTATTACTGTAAATTAGTTGTCAAAGTTTACTATTCAGTTGGCAAAGTTTACTATTCAGTCAGCAAAGTTGAGTATTCAGTTAGCAAAGTTTACTATTCGACTAGCAACGTTTATTTCTTACAACCAGTTAGCAAAGTTTACTATTCGACTAGCAACGTTTATTTCTTACAACCAGTTAGCAAAGTTTACTATACTTAATTAGCAACGATTATTACTAAAAATCAGTTGGCAAAGTTTACTATATCAAGTTCGAAAACTTTACTATTCAGTTAGCAAACATTACCACTCATTTAGTAAACTTTACTATTTATTTAGCAAACTATACTATATTTAGTCAGAAGTGTTTACTATTCAGTTTGCAAAGTTTGCTAATGAATAATCAAGAATGGTATACTACTATACCTCCATAATTTGAAAAATCAAATTTACAAAAAATCAAAAAATAAATTTCTCTTTCTGGCTGTTTAAGATTTACACAAAATTCGTTATCTTTGGAAAAAAACCCAAATTTTCCACGTAAATTGAAAGGAAGAAAAGAAAGTCATCATCTTTTCGTAAGGAGAGATGATTTTTCCTCTTTAGATATTAAAAAAAAATAAGCGGCAGGCACTTGCATCAGAAAAAAGATAAATACAATAAATTCTGGGACGACAAAACGAGCCCATTTTTGTTCTTTAAACTGAACAATTTTCCTGCTGAGATGTTAGCCGTGATAAGTAAAGCTTAGCCCTATTTTTCATCGATGTATATAACACCAAGGAAAGAAATGTATTTTATATAAATATATATTGTATAAAAAAAAATATATATATACATGTGTGTGTGTGTTTGCGAGACGTTTCTATAGTTTCAAACCAGTCACAAATGAACTCGATTAAGTATTTATAGAGGCTCATGTTCGTTGTGTAAGTATTTATGAGATTGTGTTGACGCGTGCGAGAGTGCCAGTGCAGTTTGTATAATACTATATTAGTGTGAGTGTGCGTGCATTTTGTAGCCTAGCAGCATCAGAGACCGGGCGTTTGTAACAGGGCTAAGCAAATGAGTATGTGTCTTTGCATTCTTTAGGGGGACAAGGCGCTTCTCGAGTGCTCCACTCTGCTCTCATGAAAGACAGAGAAATGAGGGGGAGGTACAAGAGAGAAAATCACGAGAGAAACCCAGAGAGAGAGAGAGAGAGAGAAAGAAAGAGGAAATAAAGTAGAAAAAAAGAGAGAAAATAACCGGTATAACACCCTCTGATACGAAGGAGAAAGCAAGAGAAAAAGAGGGAGAGTGAGAGAAAAGAAAACGTCGACTGCACCTTTGTCAAGGGCGCATCCATCCATTCCTAATCAAAAGGAGATCAGACAGCTGCGCTCCTTGCAAAAGAAAACAAGATCAGCCAATAAACTTTACTCTTTCGTTCCACACTCACGGAATCGACGTCTCTTCACTCGTGTCGGGGCTTCCCCCTTTTTTTTTTAAAGTGGGATGTAACAATAAAGCTGCTTTCTTTCAGCTCATTCATAACTCCCTCGATAATCTCATTTTCATCTTTTTAAAATCAATACAATATTGTCACAATAGAAGCGCAGTGTTAATACACACCAAAAGAAAAACAACATCACTTTTGTCAAATCGTTACATTCAATTTGTTTTTCTTGTCTATATTTATTTCTTTTCGAAAAAAATAATAATTACACGTTATTTTTTTTCTTAATTTTCCAATTAACCGGATTTTTAATTATCAGTGTTTTTAATTAATATTTTAAGCAAATAATAGTAATTTTAATTAATAGTTCTTAATATTAAATTAATAGGTAATTAATTAATTAATTAATTAAATTAATTTAATTCATAGTATTTTTAAAAAATAGTATTTTTGGTCAAGAGTACTTTTAATTAATAATAATTTAGTACTATTTTTAGAAAATAGTATTTTTAACTAATAGTATTTTTAGCCAATAGTACTTTTAATTAACAGTGTTTTTAGTTAATAGTACCTTTAATTAAAACTATTTTTAGCCAATGGTACTTTAATTAACAGTATTTAGCCAATAGTACTTTTAATTAACAGTATTTTAGTAAATAGTACTAATAGTAACTAATATTATTTTTAACTAATTTTATTTTTAACTAATAGCATTTTTAGCCAATAGTACTTTTAATCAACAGTATTTTTAGTTAATAGTACTTTTAATTAACAGTATTTTAGCCAATGGTACTTTAATTAACAGTATTCTAGCCAATAGTACATTTAATTAACAATATTTTAGTAAATAGTACTTTTAGTTAACGGTTTTCCAAGTAAATAGTAATAAATAGTACTTTAATAAATAGTACTTTTAGTTAACTGTATTTCCAGGTAATAGTACATTACTAAATAGTATTTTCAGTTAATAGTACTTTTAATTAATAGTTTTTTTAGCTAATAATAATTACAATTAATAGTATTTTTAGCCAATTGTACTTTTAATTAACAGTATTTTTAGCCAACTGTACTTTTAATTAACAGTATTTTAGTAAATAGTACTTTTAGTTAACAGTATTTCCAGGTATAGTACTTTAATAAAATAGTATTTTCAGTCAATAGTACTTTTAATTAATAGTTTTCTTTAGCTAATAATACTTACAATTAATAGTGTTTTTAGCCAATAGTTCTTGTAATTAATAGTATTTTTAGCAAATAGTACTTGTAATTAATAGTATTTTAGTCAATAGTAATTTTAATCAACAGTATTTTTAATTAATTGTATTTTTAGTTAACAGTACTTTTAATTAATAGTATGTTTTTTTAATAGTACTTTTAATTAAAAGTACTTTTAATTTATAGTATTTTTAGTTAAAAATATTTTTAGATAATAGTACTTTTAATTAAAAGTCTTTTTAGATAATAGTCCTTTTAATTAAAAGTCTTTTTAGCTAATAATACTTAAGACTAATAGTATTTTTAGTTAATAGTACGTTTAATAAATAGCCCCTTTATTAATTTTCAATTTTTGATTAATTTAATTAGTTGATAATATATCTGTAATTGCCGAATTTTTTTCCATTCCGCTGAAAATTTACGTGAATGCTCCGGGCATTCTGGGTGATGATGATAAAATCAAACGAATTGAATTTAATCCGAAAAGCGCTACATTTGCAAATTCATTTGCCATCGCAATCGTCGTCGTCTTCTTTATTTTACTCTTTTTTTTATTATTATTATAATTATTAATATGGCGCACAGTCTTCCAACAAAACACTTTTATTTATTTTTTTTTATTTGTTTTTTAATAAAAGACCTTTTTCTCTAGTATCATAAATCACACAAAACGTAATTACAAAATTAATTAATTTAGCCCCGGCATTGAGATTTATTAATACTTTATTACGTTGTGGAACATTCATTAAATGTAATGAATTTTTTCAGTTATTTGTTGACAGGGACGCCCACGCACATGCAAATTTTCATCAGAGTATGACTAATTGTCTCTTTAGCTCCAACTATATATACACTGTGCACTCGCTTTGCTCTCTTTTTGTTGCATTTTTTCTTTTTTTTTTAATAAAACTAATTAAAGTAAAGAAAAATTATTTAAATAAATTAATCAAAACTTTATTTAAAGGAAAAAAAATTTTTTTCAATTGAAAAATATAAAAAGAAACTTTTCTTTTAATGAAAATTTTTTTATTAAAAAAAAAGAAATAAAGACACATGTATGTCGATCTGGGCATTAAAGTAGGTAAGGACTTTTATTGCGCCAGACTCGCAAGTCCCACGAGGTTTCAGCGTCAATTAAATCTGCAGAATAACTTAACGGTCCCTTAGAAACCAAGTGAATGGACTATTCAGACGTTCGTTCAAGCTTCTCGGGTGTTAAATATAATAAAAGAAAAGGCTGTTCTCACTGTGACGCAAATCGCGATGTTTATTCGATACCTACAATAAACGAATATGTAAAACATTTATTCTCTAATACTTGTATCACTTTCTCGCATACTCCGACTATCGACAACTTGTGCGGTTTTAAATTATAATTCCCTCTGCACTCATCGTATTCAAACGCCTCACATTTCTCAAATGACTTCCAATTTCTTCGCGCTCGAAAATCAACTTTTAACATTCACTTAAAAATAAAAAATTCCCAAAAAGCAATTACTTTGTTAAATAAAAAATATATACCTATCTTTTTTCTCATTCGCATATAATTTGAAAACACTGATTAAGACTTTTCGAGAGAGAGAAAAAAAATTAAATTTTTCCTTGAAAATTAATATAAAATACAAGGACGCAACAATATAAATATAAAAGAATATTATTTACAACCAAAAGAAACTTATTATCTGTGAAAAAATATTTTATTTATTTTTTTATTCACCTGTAGGAAATGATTAAATTGATATTTTTTTTTTGCTGAGAATAATATTTTGTAATTATACTTCTTTAATTTAAAATTAAAAATTAAAAATTAAAAATTAAAAATTTTAAACTCAATCTCTAAATATTATTTCGAATATTATAATTATTTTACAATTTACTGTCGTATTTAATTTTTAAATATTTTATCCATTTTTACCTTTTTCCAATTTGAATTTCCAATTCATAAAATTATCATTGATTTTTCTAATTTTAATTATTTGCAGTCTTTCAAAATTTCCATTTTTTTTCCTAAAAATGTATTTTCCATTTGACAATAATTTACTTTTGGTGATAACTAATTATTATTCAAAGGGGAAAAAATTATTATTGGCAAAATTCTCTCATAACATTAGTGTAAAACTTTCCTTTTTTTTTCTCTCAGTCACATATTAATTTTTCTAATGTAACTAAATATGAAAAGCATAAAAGGTGCGAAAAGAAGAAGTTCTAAATGAGGTTAAGTGACTTAATGACTACTTTCAAAGACAAGAATAATATTTCCTCCAGGTTCTCTTAATAGAAGAAGTATTATTTTTTTATTTTACATTAAGAAATCTTGAAAATCCGTATATATGACAAATAATTTCCCCTCAATAATTTACACACACACACACACAAAAGGAAACAATTTTACTCCATTTTTTTTTTTAATCGAAAAAAAATATTTACACAAAAACTTTTTTACCACTTGATATTTTTTTGACATAAATTTGAAAAAAATAATCTACCAAATTTATTGGTATTGATATTTTTTTGACATAAATTTGAAAAAAATAATCTACCAAATTTATTGTTATTGATATTTTTTTGACATAAATTTGAAAAAAATAATCTACCAAATTTTAGTAAATAATAATTTTTTTGAAAAGAGAAAGAGAAAAAAGATGTATATATTTGGAAATTTTCCAAAAAATAATAAATAATTTCCCCCTGAAAAAATATATTTTAGCAAAAAACTTGGAAAAAATTTTAATGAAACCATTTTTCATTTCAGATGTTTTTTTTTTAATAATTTCGGAGAGAGAAAAAAACACACATTCGACAATAACAAATGGCGAAAAAGCAATTTTCCAGGGAGATTCTTGAAACTTTAAAGGCGTGTATTAATTTTATGAAAAGCCGTGTTTGTTTTGCTTTTAAGGAATGACGCTTAGGAATCTTGGTCCATAGATGAACAAGAGTGAATATGTGTTTGTGTGTGTGTGTATGCGCGCAAGAGGTGAAATTGGAAAAGGAAAGAGAGAAGAATGAAAGAAAGGGTTGAAGTGAGAGAAGAACATAGAGAGGAGCAATGTAGCATCTCGTTTCTTTCACGGTTTTCCACCATCGTGGAATATGACGGCGGTGACGTCACTCTGAATATTTGAAGGGGGCGAGACATCAAAAGAACACGTGTTACGTTGCTAGGACGCCGTTTAAATAATGCAAAGTCAACTTACTCCTCTCCCCCATTCCCCACATTTGTGTCATCTTTCGTGTGTTTTTTTTTTTGCTTCTCTCTTTTTTTTGCCTCATTGCCCCGCTCTTTCCTCATTTTACCTTTTCCCCACCCAAAAAATTTTTTCTACTTTTACTCGCAAGTCTCTAAACTTTCTAACGATCAATGTTTCAAAGCACCAAAATTTTTTTTCCACTTAGAAAAAAAGCAATATTGAATTTTTATAAAAGAAAACAAAATTTTTTTCTTTGTTTTCTTTTTAATCAAAAAGGGAAATGAATCATAAAAAGCGATTTTAAATTCGCAAAACAAAAAATGCAAAAAAGAAATACTTGCAATCGTTAAAATTTGTAAACACTATTAATTTCCCCTTTGGAGTGAATCGAGCTATTGTATTAATCGTATGGTATTCGCGCAAAGAACCGAATATAAATCATACTTTGCATTTCCTTCACCGTCATTGTTATCATCTCTGAGTCACACAAGTTTTTAAACGCATAAAATATTGTCGAGCCGCACCTAATGCCACACGCGTAAATGCAAAATCGGAAAAAATTTCACTTTACCTCGTCGAAATTATTAATAAATTAATAGATAGAAATTTTTTGTTTTTAATTTATAGAAAATTAAAAACGAACAGCAATAGATGAATAAAAAAATTCATAGAAAAATAATAAAATAAAAAAATACCATACAAAAGAGAAATAATTATTTCCCAAGAGAAAAATAATTCCCCCCCGCCCCCTGGAAAATTTTTTTTGTTTTCATATCGCAACGGAAACTTCATTCTTATCGCGTATACCACCGCGAAAATTTAAATAAATCATTATAAAAATGTTTATCGGAATATTTCCTCAATTCTAATAATAGACTGCGGAAAAATTGCAATAATTATTTATAACTTTTCATTTAAAATATTTGCAAAAAAATTTGCGATTTGCAAAAAATAATTTTTCTCTTTTGCTTTCCTATATAGCACAGCTTCTTGATTATATTAAATAACATATGAAAAAGCAACTTACGTCCATATATTTTCCCCGCAAGAATAAAAATCATAAGAACACTCACCTGAAACAGACAGAGAAAAAAAAACATTAATACAAAATCTTTTCCAAATATTTTCCAAAAATCTTTTATTTCAAAGGTCGCACATAAATATTTAATTTTTAATTAAAATGCAAGTAGCGCTCTAAAAAAAAACAATAATAATAAAAAAAGAAATTCATAATTAAAAATACTCGAGAAAATAATGTTCTTTTCATAATTTTAATTAAAATTTTCTTTCATCGGATTAATATCAATGGGTGGGAATAAAAAAAAAAATAAAAAAAAAGCTATGAAGGAAAGAAAGAAATCAACAACTAGAATTTCTCGTGAGCGCGTTATATGCCATAAAAGAAAGAAAGAAAAAAAAACATGATCGAGAAAAAAAAATGTCAAATAAAAGTGAGTTTTATAAAATAAAACAAAAAAAAAAAAAATTGAAAAAATAAACAAAAAACAAGTTTGCATAGAAATGGGTTGACGTTTGGCACACGACAGGACGAGGCGTTGGTATTTTCGGCCAATTGGGAAAAAACAGGCTAAAAACAGGAGATTCCGAATATAGGGGGTGGTTCCGCAATCCTGCGCGATGCAATAACGGGGTTGGGCTAAATGCGCGCGCGGAACTTTAGATGCGCGAATTCAAACTCCCACTCACCTCCTCATCACCTTGCATTAACCCCCTTTGATTCCCCCCTTACACCCCAAACCCCCAAATATCACCATTTCATTCCAAATACACAATTCCCCCCCTTTTTTTTTAATAACATCTATTGCACCTGCACGTGCATTGGCCAAAACCAAATAATTCCTATACCGGATATGAGCCACGAAAATAACAGTTCTTTAGTAATTCCCCCACCCCTAAAAAATATATATATATTACACCTGCAAACCTTGCCGCAAAAAGGCTAAAATTCTCTTTATAATCATAGTGAATTATTTCTCATATTTATTTAAAAATTGCATATAATAAAGAGATTATAAAACAAATAAAATAAATAAATAAAATGAATAAACAAACTAAATAAAATAAATAAATAAAATGAATAAATAAACTAAATAAAATAAATAAATAAAATAGAACAAATAAATAAGTAAACAAAATTA
>JUFY01023791.1:0-10515 GCA_001855655.1 Leptopilina clavipes | reverse complement strand
TATTAATAATAATTAATAATAAATAATAATTAATAAATAATAATAAATAATTAATAATAATTATTAATTATTAATTATTTAATATTAATATTAATAATAATAATTTGTTTCAAAATACTCTCTATTAAGTTTTTCTTTATTTTTTTTTAAATTTATTTTTTATTTTACTTTTTATTTTACTAAAAGTTGGTGTAATTTGTTTTGTTTCTTTTTCCCTTGGGCTTCATTGTAAATTGAAAGCAAAATAAAAAAAAAACATTCTGATTCTCTTTGGAAAATGTAAACTAGATATACAAATTGTAAAAATTTTTTACAGTATTTACAAGAGGTATTTATAAGCTCAAAAGCATATAGTAAATTAATCTTACACAGCAGTGAACAGTATAAAATACTATAGAGAATGAGTTTATATTGAGGTGCACATCCGCCTGGGGATGACAGCTTTCGTGAGAGTTAATCGAGTATGTAATTCCCCATTGGCCTATCGAGAAGAAAAGTTATTGCGAAATATTTTCGAAGCTATTTTCATTCAGAGAGTAAGATAGAAAGCCCTTTTGACCCGATCGGGGTGTTATATATAGAAGTTGGAAAAAGCTATTAAACAATAGGTGCATTGATCTCGTATTAAATTTTAATTTACACTTACCCTTTGAGTACCAGTGAAAGAATTATTTTTTGTATTTTTATTTCGAATTTTACTAATTTATTAAAGTATTTATTCTTCAATTTTTCTTTTAAAAAGAAACTCAAATAAATTGATAAATTTTAATTAACAGACATTACAGAAGTAGGAAAAATATTTTTGTACTCTCTAAATATATGAATTAGTAAAAAACTAAAAATTTTTAACTAATTTATTGGTGACTGAATTTTCGCTTTTAAATTAGTTAAAATTTACTAATAAATTAGTAGAGTTTTTTTTATTATTAGTAAATTTCAACTAAATTTAAATTAAATTTTAAATTTAAATGAAATAAAATTAATGAAATAAAATTAATGAAATAAATGAAATTTAAATTCACTGTAAACTTAAAAGTATCAAATTGATACCAAAGTATCAAATTGATACCAAAGTATCAAATTGATCCAAAAATTTGAATTAATTTGATATTTTTGGTATCAATTTGATACTTTTAGGTTTACAGTGTTTTAAATTTCAACAATTTAAATTGGTTAAAATTTTTACTAATTCGAATTGGTAACTGACTTTTTGCTTTTGAATTAGTTTAAATTTACTAATAAATTAGTAGAAAATTTTTTTTTATTAATAAAAATATTTATATTATCTAATGCAAAAACAAATATTTAGTTTTTAATTCAAATTAATTAAAAGTTTTATACTATAATTTAGATGTAGAGAGTATTTTCCTTTTTTAAAAAATAGAAAAATGTATTTAATAGATTCACTGATTTTGTATTTTCTTTTCTAAAGTTTCTTTATATAAATTTACACCAGCTCAGAATTGTTTTATATAGATGCAAACTTGATAAATAATACCTAATAGAATCTGGACGAGGTATTAGAATTTTCAATTTTGAAATTTATGCGCAAAGTTTCGAAGATCGTGTATTTCTTGTTTACAAGAAAATTCGACTTTCATGAGACTAATTTTGCGAAACTTTTTGTTAAACGCAAAAGCTGAAAAAGAAGATGAGATTTATTGACTTATGCAACAAGTTTAATGTGCTCTTTTGCTATTATAATCTAAGATCATTGAACCATTGTGTTTGAAAAATCACCTTAGAAATCAATGTCCTCCCGTTTTATTTCTCCAGCATTATATGGATCATTTATTTTATCCGTAAACGAAATTTCGTGAAGGAAATATCGAGAAACTGAATTTCTGTGACGATAAAAATTTTAAATCCTCTAATTTGCGTTTCTATTTCCAAAATGTAAGGTATAAATAAGTAAATATGCAAAAATCAATTTTGTTAATTTGTTTAATTCCATTGTTATATTATTATTATTATTATTTTTATATTTGATTCCATTTTATAATATTTATAATCGCTGGTATTTTTTTCGCATATTGAGATGTTTTAATCTTTGTTACTTTTGTTTTAATATTACGTGACAGTTAAAAATATCTTTTCAGCGCATCAGCGAAACAAGAACAAGTTGAAAAATAGAAAATAGAAATTTAATATTCCAAGATCGAATAACAATAATATTTTTATTTTATTTTTATTTATTACTTTGTTTCTTGTTTTTGAATAATTTTGTTTTCTATTTTGAAATATGAATAATTTTGAAAAATAATTTTTAAATCTGAGAAAAAATAATTTATGATACCTACATATTATGAAAATGAATATAGAAAATTTTTGGCTACCTTTACCTTGTGAAAAAGAAGTTTTGAATTGAAAAGAGACGAAAGGCAAAGAAATTATTTAACGATGTCTGAAAAGAGAAACAATTTGAAAAGATTTTTGCTTTTCTTTAAATATATCACTTGGACTCTGTTTAACGTTTGTTAATTGTAAGTTTCGTCCAATTAGTAAACTTCTGAGAGAGGGAGGTACTTAAAAGTGTCGTATCTCGTTAATTTCAAAGGAGCAAAAGGATAAAATAGAAATCTCACAGAGTGGAGAAAAAAAAAACTCTTTGAAAAGTTTCTTGTGTCTTTACAAACCTCTAAGAAAATTTACTCTCTTCTGTCCAAACATCTTTAATCTGTTTTTGATTGTATGACAACAATTTTCGCATATATTTATCTCGCACCAGAATTCTATCATCTTTCTTCCACTATTAAATTAGAATAGCATTTTCGAAAATTTCGACAAAGAAATTTTTTTTTAAATTGTTCCAAACAGGAAATTATTTTAAGTGGGGAAAAAAATACTTGGTGTAATTTAAGAACTAACGCTCGCTATATGAAAATGAAGCGACAGTATTTTTTATAATTCTCGACGTATTTTCTAATGGCAGAATGAGAGAGAGAGAGAGAGAGAAAGGAACATATTTCTTGTAGCATAAAAAAACTCTCAGTGAACGGAAATGACACGATGCTTTTGCTATTATGGGGGAAGGATTTTATACGTTTGTGTTTAGCTATTGAGAAAATGTGCTTTTTCAAGTCGGGTAAAAGAAAGAAAGAGATTTTCGATTCATAAAGCAAATATTCATCTGTTTTATGGAGAAAGTACCATTATCTGCGTATATAAATCAGTAATGTGTGACATTGGAAATGATAGTAAAACGTCTTGGAAATATTTTTTGATATTTTCTTTTCATACGAGAGAAAAAATTATATTTAGAATCTCATTTTTAGGTTTGAAAAATTTTCGAGAAAAAAAAATTTGCATTTATTTTTAGTCGAGTGTTTCAAGAACAAGGTTCTTGGGTGTTTATTTTATGATTCTTTTTTCAATAAAGACGTCAGTCATGAAAGCAATTTGTCATCAACGATGGCTTATTTTCTCGTATCCACTTCAATCAAATCCATGTCGTCTGCCATATTTCCACTTTGTAGGTCTTCATCTGAATTAGATCGGCTTTTTCATTCAAGATACATATGTCCGAGGGCTGCTTATAAAGAGAGTAAACTTAAATATCAGTTTATGTAACAATGAACAAAAAATGAAGATCGATATTTTTGACATTAATTTTGAAGGGTTAATTAGCATTGGTTTTTTTTTATTCAAATTACGATTGTTTGTAATATGCAAGGGAATTTTGAAATTGTAATTGATGGCTAGGTAGATGGAGGTGATAAAAGGGAATGATTAGAAAATTTGAATGTAAACAATGTAAGAAGAAAAAAAATTTATGGAGGAGAATGGATAGATTCGAGAAAGAAAAAGGGAAGAGAAAGGAGGAGGATCGAAAAATAGGGAATGTTGGAAAGAAGGTAGAGAAAGGAGGAGGGTCGAAAAATAGGGAATGTAGGAAAGAAGGTAGTAAAGGAAGAGAAAAAGTAAGTAGGAGAGGAAGTAAAGAAGGTGGAAATTTAGTGGAAATGGGAGAGCGATATAAAACTTATGCAAAAGAGAAAAGGAGTGGAAACATTGTGTAGGAGATATAAAAGTGGAGTGGTGGAAAGATAAAGAGGAAATGGTAATATTATTGGTAAGGATTAGGTCAAAATTAGTAGCAGGAATGTAAAAAGAGTATAAGGGAAATGGATAATGGAGTTGGAAAATCGGGAGAAAGGGAATGAAGTATCATTACTCCATTCTCTTTCTCATTTTTTCTTTGTATATTTTCCATTATCTAATCCTATTTGATACCTCTGCTGTACTTCCTCTTTAACTTCAGTGGAGTTGGAAAATCCTCATCCTCCGCATCCAACTCCATTAAAAAAATTGAAAGAATATTTGAAATGTATTGATGAGAATAGAACGTAAAGAGAGTAAAGGATAAGTTTCTTATCATCAATAAGGATGAAGGCAAAAGTTAATATCAGGAAGGTGAAAGGAGTAGGAGAGGTTGAGAATAAACCGAAGTTGTGGATATTGGAGGTGAAAAATGTGGAAAGGAAGATAATCAAGTGATGGAATTAAAGAGAAGATTGAGTTGGAATTTGATGACAAAGTGTGAAGGGAAAGAAGAATGTTAGTTGAGAGAAGGAAAGGAGCTACAGAAGAGGCTGTTGAAGTAGAATTGAGTAATAGGTAAGAAGGTGAGAATGAAGAGGAGAGGAGGTTAAAAAAGGTATAAAGGAGGTATAAAGGAGGTAAAAAGGAGGTATAAAGGAGGTATAAAGGTAGGGTAGAAAGAGGGAAAGGATAACAAGGGAAAGTAGAAATATTGAGACAAAAAAGAATATTAGGAGGAACAATGGAGCTAAAGGAGAGGAGCAGGGGAATCCAAATTCGTCGTCAGTGAAGTTGATAAATAATGGAGAAAAGAAGGAAGCAACAAATTCAAGAGGAGGTGAAAGATTGGAACAAAAGTGAAGATCGAATATCAGGAGGGGCAATGGAGTTGAAGGAAGGGAGAATAAGAAGCCAAATTTGTCGGTAGTGGAGTTGAAAAATAATGAATAAGAGGAGTGTACGTTTAAAAAGAAGGTGAAAGATTGGGACAAAAGTGAATATCAGGAGGGGCAATGGAGTTAAAGGAGAGCAGAAGGAGAAGTCAAATTTGTCGGTAGTGGAGTTAAAAAATAAAGAAGGAGAAGGAAGCAACGAGGTTAAAAAGGAGTTACAGGATATGTTATTCCTAAATGGATAATAGGTGTAAATAGAAGATGAAAGGGAAAGAGATAATGAAAATTAAGAGCGAATTGAAAGAATGGTTTTGAAATTCAATGAATAGTTGATAAATGGTATGGAGAGTAGGAAAACAAGTAAATGAAGTGCAAAGGGTAAACTATCTCTATGAGAAAGTTGAGTAGAGAGATGGCCGTAATAGAGAATATGGGCAATTAAAAAGATGGTCGAGAATGAGAACAAAGGAAGAGATAATAAAGTTGTGAAGGGATAGGCGTTAATGAAGACAAAGTCAGTATGAGCAAAAGCAACTGGAAATGGAATCCCAGTTAGTTTATAACTCAAGAATTGCGATTAGAATTAACCTTATTATACCCTATAACTAAAGTACGGAATTTGATATATTCGGAACTTTGAATTCTCCTTTAATGGAGGGAGAGTAAATAAAGTGCGTTTCAACCTTTCTCATATATTAGTGGAATATATTCAGCATAATGTTCGGAAGGCGTGGAAATAAAATATTATTTCTCTCAGATGTACCGAGCATATATTCCATCGGTGCGAACGCTTGATTGCATTAGTCTAACTGAAACCAGACCACCCTCTTGAGAGTTTAGACGCTTCGGGAAATCAATTTAAAAGTTCTAGTCTAAATCTAGGTATTTCTTGAAAACTAGGTTGTGTAAATTGTATTAGAAGATATATTAAACTCTGCATAAACTTTTCTTATCATATTTATAAACAAATAGATTGCAGCACATTAAATAATGAATTAATCGTTAATTAAAAAATATCGTGTAAAAAATATCGTATTCAAAATTTTCTGCTTCTTTTTGGAGAAATTTGCCATAAATTTTTGAGACTAGTTGTAACTATATATAGTATATTTTATTAATTGACTGTTAGGTTTAGTTTTCATTAATTTCAAAAAATAAAATTGTTTTATGTAGCGATATACAATAAATAACAGAGCTAGATAAATTTTACAACTTTGCACTCAACTTCAAAAACTGTAGATAAATTTTACGTAAACATTTAACTTTTTTTACTGTATGTTTCAAAATATATCTTTTCTGTCAAAGGACATAATTTTTTACGTCCCATAAAAGTTTTGTGCTTCAACTTTTTTTTATGGTTTGGAACATTTTAAAGTTAAATAAAATTCAAAACATTCACTTTCGACATTTTTATCATAGTAAGATTATTAGAGAGAGAGAGAGAGAAAGAGAGAGAGAGAGAGAGAGAGACCTTCATCCCTTGAGAAGAAATATATTATGTATTTACGTTTTATTTATTTATTTTTGCTACAGGTATATAAGAAAATTTAATTTAAATTTATAAACTCCTTGAAAATTAATTTTTCATAGTTATTAAAAAAAGAATAATAAATGAAATTAATATTTGAAACTTTTCAAATGTGTTGGGAAATGTTTGGTCACCCTGTGTACATATACACCGGGTGTCCTAAAAGTAAATATTAATGAGAACAAAATAATGAAAAAAAATATTTTGGAGTTCAGAAATTTTTTTCACATTATCAATTTCAATTTTTTAATAATTTGAATTTTTTATATCTATTATTGACAATATACGGGGTGTTCAAAAAGTATGAAAACAGTTGAATAGTTCAAAATGTTAATATTTAAAAGAAAAAGATTTAAACAAAAATTAACAAGTGTAAAAAAATTATTTCGTTTCCAAATTTTTTAAAGACTCGGTATATATAAATAATTATATTACCTATTATTTATAACCTATTATTTATAATTTTATAATGTTAATAATATTTGAATTTTTTAAAAATATTCTTTAAGTTCCATTTTTTGTCATTATAAATATATTATACTTTATTATCATAAGGAAACGGTCTGACAAAAATAATAAATCCCCTTTTCTGATGAAGTTTTTGATGCCTCTAATTGCCATTCAAACTTGGTGCATATTTACTTCCAGAGGTTGTGCGCGGAATACTAAATTTCAGATTTTCCATATATCAGATGCAAAGCTCCCTCTCTCTCTCTCCCTCTCTCTCTCTCTCTCTCTCTCTCTCTCTCTCTCTCTCTCTCTCTCTCTCTCTCCCTCTCTCTCTCTCTCTCTCTCTTTTTCTATGTTTATTTAGTAAGGTGAAAACTTTCCATGTTTATTATTTGCAATCATCATTCGATGAGGTTGATTAAGTAAAAAGGGTGCTGATGAATCTTATCTCGATTATCCCTCTATCGTGGATCTTCGTAAATTAACAGATGAGATTCTCGATTACGATTTCCCTGCCATGTTACAAAACGATACTTAAACTAAATTGAAGTACTCATTTGTATAATTACATTTCTTGCTCTGTTTCCTTATTGTTACGTTTAAAAAAAAAAAAACAATTTTTTTTATTAACATTCCACATTGCTTCTACTGTACCCATTTTTTTTCTTTTGCAACATTCTAATTTTTCCAGTCACTAGAATCTTTTCTTTTGAGTAAGTTGAAAAACAAGCTTAAATAATATTAATTTAAAAATCTGCAAAATAATGTGATCCAAAAGTTGTGAACGTTCAAATGAACGAAATATTTTTTTGATTTAAATATTAACAAAAAAATACTAACTACAATAAAAAGCAAAAATGTAAATTAAACATATTGAAGCTTTTTGATTTATTTTTTTTAGTAAATTACACAAAATTACTATAATAAAATTTGATCTTGAAGAAGAAATAAATTAATTTCGTTCATTTGAACGTTCACAAATTTCGGCACATAAAATAATAATAAATTTTTATATTTATATTCTCCTAAGCCATATCAATCACAATAATGGATTTAATATTTAAATGAGAAAGAAAGCACAACTGAATGTGACGAATAAAAATATTGATTTTATTTCTGAACTAATTTCATTTAGAAACGACAAACATAGAAATTCATTTACAGACAATAAATATTAATACATTTCTCTCTATTTCCCCCTTTTGAAATATGATATAATTTTTTAATAATGAATTTCCATTAATAAATTGAAATATTTTTAGAGAAAATATTTAGAAAAAATTTTGAAAATATTAAAAATTATTTCAATGATTGTTTTAAATCTAAAGTGTAAAAAGTTAAATTTATATTATGGGTTATTAATCATCTAATGAGACTGACATGGTTTTTGATGTGTTGTCATGTTCACAGTTCATTAGAGACAGGCGTGAACGAAACGCGTTTATATTTTTAAACATGACCGCGGTAAATGTATATGAGAGCAACAAAGATGATGTCCATTATATTATTTTTAGAAAATACAATAAACCCTCTCCTTTATTGCGCTTATGACATTTCCACTGTTTTTCATTATATGTAGAAGTCGAACTCTATTTACAAAATTTGCCATCACTTTAAATAAATTATTTACAATTTTATTTTTAAATTTTCTTTAAAAACAATTTTTAATTAAACATTTTTATTACCAAAAAAATTTCGTTTTAATTTTGGAGTTTGAATTTTTGAAATTAAAATTTTATGGATGTACAATTATTTAATTAAATATGGTTATAAATAATTATTTTTATTTTCGAAGCAATTTACTTATTATTTTTTTAAATTTTTTGAAGCAATTTGCCATGATAATAAATTTCCCTAAAATAAATTCTCTAGTAATAATGGATTTTAATATGTACACAACTTTTATTTATTTATTGTTCAGTTTCGATATCGAAAAATATGTATATAATTTCGCCCGATGTAATGTATAAAGTAAATATTAATGTTTTGACAACATTTTATATACGTTGATAAAAGCGAAATAATAAAAAAAAAAAAAAGAATCACATTTTATGGAGTTTGTTTCCTGTATAGCCCAGAGCTGGCATTGCGCTCGTTTCATGATTTTATGACTTCAAAATGCAAAAATGCTCACATGGATAAAAGGGGGACAAATCGAAGGCGATATGTGGAAAATAGAGTTCGCATAAATGGAGAAAATCTCTCTAAAAATGAGACGCAATCCTTCCAATTCGTTACATTTCCCTTCAACGTAAAGATTACAATCGATCATTTCTATTTCTGTTTCCGTTTACTTTTCAAATTGTCCCTCATTTTATTCTTTATAATAGCAAGCAAAAGAAATTTTGTTATTTTCGAGAAAATTTAGTGCTTTTATCGACGAGGTACAATTATTTTTTAATTAAATATTTAATTAGAAATTTAATTAGAAATTTAATTAAAAATAAATTAATTAATAAAAAATACTAACTTATTTTATTGATTATATCATTATGTTAATTATCAGATTAATTTGTTAATGAATGATATTAATTATCATCTTGCTTATTATATAAATTGATTTTGGCACTAGGTAATTATGCACATTAAGGATTACAGATTATATATGCGAAATTTTACCTCCCTTGTATACGATATTTTAAATTTTGATAATGAATCTCGTTAGTTGTTTACTTCAAGATGACAATTTCTAACATAAGTTGCACTTTATACATTAATAAAGTTTTAGAAGCTGCGCATGATGTGCATTATTAAAACAGATAGTTTGTAATTTCCACAAAAGTGACAACATGGAAAGTTAGAGGTCACGTTCTTGTTTTATGTTTACTGTTGTATAGAGGAGTATATAGTTCTCCTGGGGTAAGAAAATAGCAGCTCTCATTAAACTTGAAAACATCTGGTATCGTAAACAAAAAAAAAAAAAAAACAAACAAAAAAAAAACAGAAGTCATAAACAGTTCACCTTTTCTTGAACAAAATTTTACTTCTGGGTACTCTTCTTTTCCCATATGGAAAAAACCACAATGTGGAGAATGTTCTCACTTTGTACGGTGATTTTTAGTTCGTAAAAACATTCTTTATTTCTTTTTCACAGTGAAGGGTGCTCTTTTTATATGTATCTGCTTTATGCATCTTTTAGCTTTTTGTGTTTCTTTTTTTCTCTTTCGTGTTTCTTGCCTGTTTTTATATTTTATCTCGTATTTTATTGCATTTTATATGAAGGTTTTTTAGGTTTCTTCATTTTAGAATATCTCAAGTGTGCATATAGTGGTTATAATCAGCAGTAGTTGGAATCAGAAGAGATTGAATCAATATGGTAGTACATAAGTTTTTTAGTACAATCAGTGGTAGCTACAATAGTGGAAGTTACAATCAGTCGTAGTTTCGATAGTTGTAGCAACAGTTAGTAGTAATTAAAATAGTGATAGATGTAATCAGTAGCAGTTACAATAGTGGTGGCTACAATCAGTAGTAATTAGAATATTAATAGCTACAATCAGTAGTAATTAAAATAGTGATAGATGTAATCAGTAGCAGTTACAATAGTGGTGGCTACAATCAATAGTAATTAGAATATTAATAGCTACAATCAGTAGTAATTAA
>JUFY01023790.1:0-11273 GCA_001855655.1 Leptopilina clavipes | reverse complement strand
TATCTAAATAAATAATTATATAAAAAACTAAATAAATAATTAAATAAATATCTAAATAAATAATTAAATAAATAATTAAATAATTATATAAATAATTATATAAAAAGTAAAAAAATAATAAAAATAATTAAATAATTGAATAATTAAATAAATAATAATAATTAATATTAATAATGTAAATATAATTATTTATTATCGGTTATTTGAATCAAATAACATTTTTTTCCAGTGTATTACATTACAAACAACAGATGAATATTTTTTATATATTTAAATTGTCAAAAATGACGAGTTCAAAAATCATTTTTCTATATATTATAACGTTTAGAGTGGCTCTGCTCTGGAGTAAAAGTTAAAGCTTTGTTTGTAGAAAAACTGGACCAATAAACGGGAATTTATACCTGTATAGATAATCCAATGCCGCTAAGAAATAATAAAAGACACACCGTGCGTCAAACATTTTTTTTTTTTAATGAGTAAAATTTTTAAGATTTTCAAAGAATTTGATCATTTTTTTTTCTTCTCTAAATTGAATGCCACAAGTATTTTTTTTTTAAATTATTTTGACAAAATTTTTAAAGTAGATTTCAGAATTATCGACTGGGACGTGAATTTTTTTTTTATTATTTTTATATTACTGGCTGTAAATAAATTTTTATATATATATTTTTCAAACAAAAAAAATAAATAAAAAAAAATAAAAAGAAGAACGAATGTAAAATAAAAAAAATTTGGGACAACAATATTAGTCGCGCAAAATTAATGTACGGTGAATCTATATGAAGTATTGTATGTTAATAGTGAATGCGTCTTTGACACCTCGAATTAAATGTACCACGCAAGCGTTCGTGCCGTCTCAGTAAGAAAAAAAAAAAAAAAAAAATCCCGGGGAAAGTATAGTATCGCCTTCACTTTATGACGAGCGACACTTACTTTAGTCGGTGTACCTTTGACTTTCCTTATAATGCCCTTTCGCCCTTTCACCACTATTGACTTCTCAAACACGGTGATTATCTTACCGAAATTTTTTTGCCCCAGAAACTACATCCAATTATTATTTTTTTTTCATTTTCTCATCGACTTTTGTATTATATAAATCATATATATCAAATATTACATATATATATATATATATTTTTTTTTATTTATATATATTATATAGTAGATGCAAAAAAAATTACCAAATTTAAGAGAATAAAATAAATTTTGTTGTAAAAATTTTTTTTTAATTTTATTGAGTACTTTTTTGTGGTACAAGTTTATCTTTTTTTCGTTTCATTTCAAACACTGTAAACTTAAAAGTATCAAATTGATACCAAAAGTATCAAATTGATTCAAAAATTTGGAATCAAATTGATACCTTTAAGTTTACAGTGAAGAGAATAGTTTTTATATATATTTTATGACTAAAAAAAATTTTTTTTCAACTGTGGATAAAAATTCAAAAAAGAATAACGCGGGGAAAACCATAATATATAAGTTGTTTCGCTAATTTTAAAACGAGTGGTTTTTTTTTTTTTTGTCGACCTTTACAAACCAGCTGGGTATAATTAGAATAAAAATGTAAATAAATCGAAAGTCGGTTGTTATTTACTACCTTTACTACATTTGATTGAATTGAAAGGATGTAAACCTAACCTTAATCGCATTCTAAGCTACCATCAACATCAAACTAAATTATAAATGTAAATTAATCCCAGCTTTCTAGAATACCAGAAGAGTAACTGTGAGAAAAATGCTTAATCATGGTATAGCAAAACCTTCATGGGGGTCATCCTACAGCTGAATAATAAAAAAAAGTTCACTAACCGTGTGTCCCCATGCTGTGTCATATAATTTTCTATTTTACGCTTCCTGATTTTTAAATTTGTTTTTATATCGTTTTGCGCATATAATTTTTTGTTGTTACTTTTCCGTGAGAGATAATTTTCGTACGATATAAATTTTTTGAAACATTTTTAAACAATACGTGATTTGAATTTCGCGCCATTATAATTCTGCACTATCCACCAGATGGCAATTAAGGAGGTTTAATACGGGTATTAACATAACCTCAAACTAAAATTTTATTTTATTATCAAATAAAAATATAATTAATTTTTTATGAACAATATCTTCATTGAAAATGCTTAAGCATTTTTTAAATAACCTCAAATAACTGCTTAAAAACACCAATTAGAGGCAAAAACGAAAGTAATTTAAAAAAATTTGAAACAATCTGGCAATTTTGACTTTAGATTCGGATTCAGCGTGAAAAAATACATTTGAAATTTACCGTCTCTGCGGAAAAAAAAATTTTTTACCTCTAATTCGTATATTTTTAAGCAATTATTTGAGGTTATATCTATAAAATAATTCCAGGAAATTTCAAGATTCTGACTTTAGATTCGCATTCAGTGGGAAAAAATGCTTTTATAAATGCACTATCGCAGTAGCTCGGCGAAAAAAATTTCTATCCTGCTTCCAATTCTTTCTTTTTAGCAATTTTTTGAGGTTATGTCAAAAATTCGAGACAATTTTGACTAATTGAGACCGAAAAAATACATGGGAATACACTAGAAAGTTTTTTTTTTTGCTTGCGTAATTACTTATATTTAAAATTTTTTTTTATTTTATTTTATTTCAAATTAATTATGCTAATTATTACTATTATTTATATTTTTTTATTATTATATTATTATTTATTTTAAAATTTGTGTGAAAATAATTTTTTTGAAAATCGTATTTTCACTTTGATGAAATCATTCTTAATTCTAGTTTTATTATTTATTGTTAAAGAAAAATTTTTATTTTGAGGTTATGTCGATGAATTGAAACTATTTTTTAATTATGAAGATTAATTTATGATATAAATAATCGTGATTAACATATAAGATCTTGTATAATAATAATTATGATATTAATTATCGAATTCTCAAAAGTGAACTGAACAAGTTTGTTCCCAAATTTTCTCCACTTCATCCCGATCACGTAGCGAACATAACGAATTTACTGCTTCTTCGGAATAATGTTTAATTTTTTCCTGAATCGGTTTTTCTGATTCATCACTACAAGTTAAATTATTATTGTCTTTAATTTTTGACATATCCTTAAGTTCCTCGAAATATGAACCACATAAAAATGGATTACCCTTCAATGTAACGCGTTTGAGTTTCTTTAATTTCTTCAAACTGGCAATTTCTCCTTCCCCCAGCATTTGAATATCATTATTATTAAGTTCCAAAATCTGAAAAGAAAAAGAAAATTTTATACATCTCACAAAACTTGGGATCCATCCCTATTAACTAAATTTTTAATTTTAAGGTTATGTCAAGGTTACCTCCTTAATTGATATACATACCTCGAGATTTTCTAAAACTTCAATACCAGTGAGATGTTTAATTTTATTCCCAGAGAGATGTAATATCGTGATAGATTTTCTTTCAATGCTACTAAACTCTGGAATATGTTCCAAATGATTATTTGTCAAATCAATTTCAGATGAGAAACTAATTATAATTCCAAGATTCTCCGGAATCTCTTTAAAACCAATATTGGAACAATTGATCATTGCTTTCATTTGACCGAGTAAATATTTTGTCGTGCACGCTTCTTTTTCATTGTTCATATTTTGATTTGTAATTATCTGACATGATAAATCATCAGTTTTTAGAGTTGTGAACAATTTTCCCTCATTCTTCTTTGGTCCAATGCATTTTAAATTCATTATATTTATCGTTAAATGTTTGTATACATCAATTTCCAAATCGCCCCTTATGAACTGCAAAAGCTTGTCATTCAAACAATCACAAATAATGGGATTATTTATTCCGTCAATGTGTAGATTTGATTGTGATTCAAAACTCATTGATGAAATGAAATGTAGATTAATTGTCTTCAATTGATTATTTGATAAGTTGATATGATTATGGGATTTTATTGTGAAATTGTGCGGTATCTGTAAAATAAATTTCATTGCTTTTATTAGTTGACATATTTTCATAAAACTGAAAACTATAAAAACTGTTTTGTTTTGTTTTGTTTTGTTCTGTTTGTTTTTTGTTTTTTGTTTTGTTTTGTTTTGTTTGTTTTTTGTTTTTTGTTTTTTGTTTTTTGTTTTTTGTTTTTTGTTTTTTGTTTAATCACTAATACAGTAACTTACATAAAAAGCAGGTATTTGATTATAGGAAAGTTGTAAATCATGTAAATCATTTTGTATCAAATCGAACCAATCGTCATAAAACATTGAAATATTATTAAAAGAAAGATTCAATTCCTGTAGTTTGTGGCATGAAAAGAATATTGAATAGTTACTCCAAACAACAGTTGGTCCTATATTAATTTTATTATTTTCTCTCGAAAGCTGGGTGATTTTATTCTTTGAAAGATTTATTTTTCCCAATTGGAACAAATTTTGAAATGCATTTTTATGAATTGTTTCTATTAAATTTTCGGCTGCGTTGAATGTTTCCAAAAAATGTAGTTTGCTTATCATGAATCTAAATAAAATAAAAATATATTCCACATTTTATTATTGATATAAAAATAGTGAAGAATATTTGAAATTCAAGAAATTGTGTTATTACATAAAAACTGTGTAAAATGGAAAATTATAAATAGATAAAGATTAGAGAAAATGAGAAAAAGAAAAATTACTCTGATATTGTAGTGAGTTTATTTTTTTTCAAATTCAAATTCTTCAGAAATTTTAATTGTTGAAATATACTATCATCCAGAATTTCCAATTGATTATCACTAAGATCAAGATCAGTTAAATCATGTAAATCGTGAAATGTCGTTTTTTGAATAAATTTTAATTTATTCTCCGATAAATCCAATTTTAATAATCGAAGTAAATTATAAAATGCATTTTCTTCAATTGTTTCGAGAGAACATTTTTTTATTTTCAAATAAAAAATATTATAAACCTGCTGAAATAGTATCTGAGTGATTTTTTTTAAATTGTTATTGTTGGTAATATCCAATCCAATGAGTATTGTTAATTCTCGATTTGGATTATTAATGAGAATATCATTTAGATTAAAATTATTGTCTAAATTAATTTTTCCAATGTACTCAGTACCAGTAAGTTCACGAATTTTTTTTATATCCGTATTTTTGTTAACAATGCAATTATTTAGAGTGAGAGTTGTTAAATCTTTTACTATCAAACGAAAGTCATAGTGGAAATTTTCCAAACTTGCCGAATTTATACATTTTACGGTTATTTCAAAAGTTTCAATGTAAATTTCAAATCTTCGGGGATTATTTTCATTTGCAATATCTGTGGGATCGATACATGAAAAATAAATATCTCCATTCACAGTTTCGTAGCATTTGCAATTATCCATCTCATGTTCGAGGCAATCGTATGTTGCAATAATTTTCACTGTCAGAAACAATGAGATAAGTTTCAAAAAATTCTTCATCTTTCAAAATTCTTTTAATTTTCTGTATCTAAAATAACCAAAACAAAATTTATTTATTCACAGTCTATACGGACAATAAGGAAAAATTCATTATCTATCATTATCTATCTTCTAAATATCTATAAATTTACTTGAACCAAATAATTTTTATTCAATCAAATAAAATAAAAACAGAATTCAATCAATAATTTCTCTACATTTTGAATCAAATATGATTTAATTGACTTAAATGTGCTGTCCAAAGTAAAAACCCAGTAAGTCGCATTTGCCATAAGGGCGAGCGTCCCTTAGCTTTGTTATTCGACTTTCGCCCTTATGGCAAATGCGACTTACTAGGTTTTTACTTTAGACAGCAGAAATGCGAAATTTTGTTAAAATATATTTGTTAAAAAAATGAAGAAATTACAGCCTATATTATAAATCACAGTTTAAATATTAAATGTATATAAATAAAAATTAAATATTTATAATTTTATTCGAAAATGCAAAATAAATTTCGTTTCTATTTTATTATTAATTATTAAATTTACATTAAATAAAAAATAGATATAAAATTATTTAAATAAGGTGCTTACTTGCCTATATTTTTAAACGTACTGAAATTTTATTAATTTTATAGAAGAAAAAATGTTCGATTAAATTTAAAATATACGAAAAGCATCAAGTTTTTCTTTTGATATTATTTAATTTGTAAACACAACTGTAAAAACTAATACCTTATTTAAACACATTTGACATTTTACTGAATAATTCATGTTAATTTTTCATGTTCTACTTTTTAATCAGGGTTCCTAAAAAACGAAATTTAAAATTTCAAATTTTTTTCGATCAATTTTCAGAAAGAATAAAATTTTTAATATTTAGTCGCACTTAAAATTTATATATTGCAATACAAAAAAATTTATTAAGTAATTTATTATTACGACATTTAGTGATTAGTGACCTCTTATTTAGATGACATTTCTATATAGTAGTTATCAAAGTGAGATGGTTAGGTGGCTTTCTTCCTGGATTTCTAACAGTAAAGAAACCGGGGTTCGATTCTTCACGACTTTTCATTTTTTTTTTCGCTTCTGAATTTAATTTTGAATTAATTTCGAGATATTTTCCAATATCTTCAATGTGAGAATTATATTTTCCGCATCGAAAGCAAGTGCCCTTGAAAGGGAAAACTTTTTTCGATATGTGAGTGGCAAGTAGCGTTTGAAACTGCGGGTAAAAGTTGTCCCAAGTATCATGCACGATTGCGCATATATATATTTCTGCAAGTTTCGAAATTACCTCTTTCATGTTACGCTACGGCATATGGGCACTTTGAAATGTTAAATAATATGTTGTGCGCTGCCCATTCTCTAACAATTTACTCCCAATGGCCCTGTAATTAATCCTATTTATACTCTTAAACCAATGAGTTTGAAAACAAATTCTCAAAGCAAGCGGACACTCTTGCGTTTTAAAATATGTCTCTCTGTTGATTTTGCTTTTAATTTTTTTTTCTTCTTTTTTTAAACTGCAAATTTACATTTATTATATAGGTGTGTCAACTTTTTTTCTTTTTTTTTTAATATTTTATGATATTTGTATACAATGTTTACAGACTTGTGAGTTTTAAGATTCAACCTATTATTTTGCAAAGTTTCTGTTTAGTTGGGAATAATTGTTTACTGCTGTTTATATGGGGCGAATGGGTAAAAAAAAAAAATTAGCGAAACAAAGAAGTGTTATTTTAATTATATCTATTATAAATTATTAAGTTTTTTTCAATTTTCATATATAATTGGCATTTTTTAATTTTTTTGAAATTATGATAATTGACAATATTTATTTGTTGCAATTATGATAATTGAAAATTATTATTTCTATGCGTTACAATTATGATAATTGACAATTTTTATTTGTTGCAATTACGATAATTGGTAAATTTTATTTGTTATAATTATTATAATTGACAAATCTCATTTGTTATAATTATTATAATTGGCAATTTTTATTTGTTACAATTAAATTATCATAATTGGCATCATAAATGTCGGTGCAGATAAAATTTAACATAAATTTCATTTGACATAAAAGTCATTTAATATATTTCCCATTTGACATACAAAATCACTTGACATAAATTTCAATTGACATAAATTTCATTTGACATTAATTTCATTTTGACATAAATTTCATTTTACATAAAATTCATTTGACATAAATTTCATTTTACATAAAATTCATTTTACATAAATTTCATTTGACTTAAAAATCATATGACATAAAGTTCATTTGACATAGAAATATTGCCTTGAATTTTAAAAGTAACCAATCAGATATTATCGAGAAAATTGTGATTAGTAAATTTTAAAATTCGAACAGATATTTTTATGTTAAATGAACTATATGTCAAATGATTTTTATGTGAAATTAAAACGTTAAATAAATTTTATGTAGAATTAAATTTATGTCAAAAGGGAATAATGTTAAATGAGTTTTATGTCAAATGAAACTTATGTCAAATGGGAATAATGTTAAATGAATTTTATGTCAAATGAAACTTATGTCAAATGGGAATAATGTTAAATGAGTTTTATGTCAAATGAAATTTATGCTAAATCAATTTGATGTGAAATGACATTAATGTCAAATGAATTTTATGTCAAATGACATTTATATCAAATGAATTTTATGTCAAATGAAATTTATGTCAAATTGGGAATTATGTTAAATGAATTTTACGTAAAATGAAATTTATGTTAAATCAATTTTATGTGAAATGACATCAATGTCAAATGAATTTTATGTCCAATGAAATTTATATCAAAAATGAATTTCATGTCTAATTTTTAGTTTTGCTTATGATTTTCCTGAAAAGTATATAGTCAGCACCTCTTCACTTAGAATATTAATTAAAACTGTTAGAAAGAAGAGAAATTATTTCCTCATCCGTAATAACTAATAGTTCCTAAATTATAGAAATTTGTTTAGATTTTAGGAACTTGGAGTCAGTAAATAATAATTAAATTCTAGATTATGTTAGATTAGTGTGTCTCTGCTTTTTTAGTTTTTTTATGGTACGTAACAGTAACAATGACGTAAAAATGAACTCCATTCACTTCACAGGTGTTACTATACAGTTAATCTCTGAAAGAACAGCAGTCAGTAGTTAGCACATTTAGCTCTTTTTAATTTTAATACTTTATGAATATCTTTTTTTTTTCGTTTTTATCACTCATTTACAATTTGAATTAACAATAAGAGAAATTTCGGTTATCTTCTTTACTTATTAGCATACTGTCAGAGGTGAAAAATAAGATCATTATACAAAACGAAAGAAAAGTGAAATATTTGAAAGAAATTATCATCTCTAATCTCGAAATCAACACGATAATTTCGTTAGTTTGTAAATTTCCGTATTTCTTATTAAATTAGGTTTAATTATGCATTTTTTTTTCTTCCTTTACATTTATATTGTTTTTATCTATGTTTGTATACATATGAATATTTTTATTTTCATTATACATATTATAATTTTCGATTTCGAAATAATTTCTATAAAAATTCGTGTAATTATAATTTTATTTATAGTTGAAATTTTCCATAATGATTTGTTACTGTCAATTTTTAATTCCATAAAATGTTTACATTTTGTTTACATTATGTTACATTTTGTTTGTATATTGCGGGAGAAATGAGTTTTCACGTGAAAGCAAAATAAATACTAGTTAATACTTGGTAATACCTACTTAGTAATACTTGGTATTACCTGGTAATACTTGGTAATACTTGGTAATACCTGGTAATACTTGGTAATACCTGGTAATACTTGGTAATACTGGTAATACTTGGTAATACCTGGTAATACCTGGTAATACTTGGTAATACTTGGTAATACTTGGTATTACTTGGTAATACTTTGTAATCTACTTGGTAATACTTTGTATTACTTGGTAATACTTTGTATTACTTGGTAATACTCGGTAATACTTGGTAATACCTGGTAATACCTGGTAATACTTGGTAATACTCGGTAATACTTGGTAATACTTATAGTAATACCTACTTAGTAATACCTGGTAACTAGTGAACTAGTAACTAGTAAAATCTCCCTCGCAAATAAATAATATTTGTTTAGGACCTCCTAAAATATACGTTAAAGTCATTATTTTTATATTTTTTCATTAATATACACATATATATATATATATATATATATATATATATCAAAAACCAGTTTGCCAAATTGCAGATTTTATTATTGTAGCACACAACTTTAATTTGAAAGAATCGTTTTGATAATGAATACAGAAGTTAATTGTGGCATAATTCTTTGCTAACCTCTTTCTCTTGGATAAAAATACGACTTTCTTTCATTTGATATATAATTGTACCTACCGCAGAGAAAAGAAAATAGCATATGTATAAAATTTGACATAAATGTTATCATTTTTCAATAGAAATTCGAGTATTTCAAAAACTAAAATAAAATAAAATAATTATTTTACTTTATAAAATCATCATTTTTTAAATTAGGCTTCTTTAAATTAATCATGCAAATATAATTTTTCTCGTTCGTTTGTCTTGTTTTCTTTTGTTTTATTTATTTTCTCTGTTTTCTTTTTTTATTATTTTGTGTTTTGTTTTCTTCTTTTGTCGTTATTTTGGTTATTTTTTTGTTTTCTTTTGTTTTTTGTTGTATATATTGTCAAGAATGTATTGTCGATAAAAAAAAAAAAAAATTGTTTTTAGAGAAGAAAATAAAATTTTGAAATGAATTTATGAGTAAAAGTTTATATAATAATTTACCAAGAGAAAAAAATAATTCTGCGCTCAATTTTGCCAGAGAGAAAAAAAATAAATCAAACTTGTTTTTCCTAAGCAAAAAAAAAAATATATATATAACAATTTATACTTCAAAAAGAGCAATTAAATTTCAGTTTCATCTTTTGTATGGTGTGGAGAGTTTTGCAAAAATTTATAGCTCTCGTTAGAGAGAAAAGAGATTTATTTTCAAGGGTCTGAAAAAGCTGTTGTGTATAGTTTCACTTGAAACTGAGACAGACTTTATACCTCTATATACTATAACGTAGACCGGAAACATTGAGAGGTGGTTTCGCCAGAGGAGACCACTTTGATAAATTTATTAACTGGTCATCGCGTGTGTAACATTTCACGAGACGTGGACATGATGTGTAATATTCTCTCTCTCTCTCTCTCTGGGTTTGTATATTATGTGTGAGTCAGAAATCAGATGCAAGTAAAGCAAATTGCCTTTTCAACTTTTAATTAGTCTTGCCTTCCTCCACCCACACTCGAGTTAAGTGTCAAATTGGCACTCAGGAGCAAGACACTAACACACCAAGTTGCGCGTTAAGAAGACGTCACTTTTAATACCAGATTTCCTTTCTTTTCTTTCTTTTTTTTCTTCACGATTCGACGCGATAACATTTCACGCTCTATCATTCATTTCTCTTTCATTGAATGGATTCCTTTTTCTTCTCGAAGCATCCTCTCTCGTTTTCACAACTTAATCTTCTTATGCGATTCACACTTTATTTCAATAGTGAATGGACCTATAAAAGTTGGTTGAAAAAAAATGAGGATGTGTGTCTTTTGAAATCCACTCATGTGTGGGACCTGCATTCAGAGGAAGCAACAGTAGATCGTAAAAATTATATACTAATTCCACTATTGTCACTTTTGTAAACAATCTGTAAATTTTATAAAAAAATTTGAATAATTATTGATATTTAATTTAATAATTATTTATAATAATAATTAGTATAATTATAATTATAATATTAATATTATATAATATTAATATAATATAATATAATATTAATAATAATATAATAAAATAATATACTATTAATATTATAATAT
>JUFY01023786.1:0-10186 GCA_001855655.1 Leptopilina clavipes | reverse complement strand
ATTATTTAATTTAATTAATTATTTAATTTAATTAATTATTTAATTTAATTAATTATTTAATTTGATTAATTATTTAATTTGATTAATTATTTAATTTAATTAATTATTTAATTTGATTAATTATTTAATTTAATTAATTATTCACTTTAATTAATTTTTTAATTTATTATTTAAATAAATCTATTATTATTTAATTAAATCCATTATTAATTAATTTGTAAGCGAAAATTTTTATTACCGACTTATCCCTATTTACAAAAAAGCTAGAAAACAAAATTAACAGTTGTAGTTCCAAAGCGTCCCTCCAGATGGCAAAGAGGCGCGAAAATTTGAATTTCAATCGAACAATAATATCAAAATTTATAGTAATTTAAAAACAATTTTTAATAATTTCTTGAACATGAATATCAAAAAAAGAATCTAGTGTTACTTAAGAGACAAAAATTGAATTTGAAGATTTTTTTTGCAAATTGAGAAAACATGAAATATTTTCAATAAAAATTTAACAAGAGACACAAGTTTAAAATAAATTAGTAAATTATCATTTTGAGTGTCCTCTTTACCATGCCGTCGTAAATCATAAAACAAACTGGAAACTAGAAGTGCAATTAACTTTCATATATAGAAAATTTATGTTCACGACAAATATGAATCACAGACGGCTGAACTTTCGAATAATCATTTTAAATTATCCCAAGCGATAGTTAATATGCTCGTGTATTAATTAGTAAAATCATCATATTTTTTAATCGCATTCAATTTACAAACAATAAATTGTCAACTGTCACTAAAAGTCGTAATTTTAAGTAAATAAGACAAAACAAATTCTGTAAATGTGTGGATAATTTTTTGTAAATGAATCATCGATTGATTCATTAAATTAATTAATAGTCAGTGTCTTCTTTAAACTTATTAAAAATGTATTAATTCGTACAATAATTTGAATTTAAATTTAATTTACAATAAATAATTTAGCTAATTGAATCAGGAATGAGAAATTGATTCGATTGGAATTTTTACCCAAACTTCCATAGCGTCCCTGTAGAGGGCAAATCGGCGGCAAATTTAAATTTTTTTTAATCAATACTATTTAATTTACAAAAAATGAGTTGTAAACTATCACTAAAGGTAATAATTACTGTAAATAAGACAAAATACATTGTAGGAAGTATTAGAAACTCAGAAATATTTTATATAATTGAATTTGAACCTAAAGGGGTTTATCAGGTTTGGAAATTTTACGTTAGTCCGATAACGCTGGGTTTGCGTGTTAAAAACAAACCGACACAAATTAGCGCGGACGTTTGCAATTTATTTACGGGTCTTTCGCTAAATAAATTTGACCATTGGGAGAGCCATCGACGCGGAAAATGAGGGGTTATTTAATGGCGGCGTTCGGCGTTATCGCGCGCGTTCCTCGCCTACCGACCGAGCACCGATGCCTTTTATAACAATGTGACATTTTGCTTTCGAACAATCGTCACAAATCACGCATTGTTGCACGCGTCCAGTATTAAACTCTCCATATACATACATATATATATAGATATACATACATATATATAGATATATATGTATCTGGTGTACGCGTATGCGTATAAATGCAGACGCGCCAGGAGATAACGTAAACGACGTTATCTTTCAACGCGAACGCGCGATTTCAAAATTTGTCATTCTAGAGGGCGCATTGCGTTTACATTAATATACATTGTATATCGATTTTCAATCGTTTCTATTTTTTTTTTTCATTTTATTTCCTGTTTGAATTTTTCATTCTCTTGTTATTTTATACATTATTTAACAAAAGGAAAAAAAAATTGAACTGTTTTTATTTCCTTATACAAAAATATGTTTCGTTTCCCTAGAATTAATTTAAATTACAAATTGTAATTTATTATCACAGAGGAAAAATAATAATTAGAGGGAAATTTAAATTTGCCGCCTTTTGGCCCTCTTCAGGGACGCTATGGAAGTTTACGTATAAATTCTATAGTCAATGAATTAAAATTACAAAATAATTCAATTAAGTAATTATTAAATTTAAATTTAAATTAAAAAAATTAAATTTAAATTTAAATTGTTATTTTACGAATTAATATAAATAAATAAAGTATGATTAATTTTCAAAGACAGTAATAAAAAACCACTGATGATTTATTTCAAAAAAAAAAAAATATTAACACATTTGCGGAATGTGTTTTGTCTTATTTACAATATTTATTATTCATTTTATCTATAATTTACAATTTATTGTTTCTAAATTGAATAATAATTAGAGGAAGATTTAAATTTGCCGCCTTTTTGCCCTCTTTAGGGACGCTATGGAAGTTTTGGTAAAAATTCCAGTTAATCATTTATAATTACAAAATACATTCGTTCCTGAAAATATTTAATCGAATCAAAGAAATTTTTTCAATATTTCTCTATTATATTCCTCTTGTTCTTAATTGCGGACGAAATATATAAAAATTTTCATTTATGATGAATTCCACGAGTGCGAGTAAAAAATTTTTCCAACAAAGACTTTAACATAGCAGGCGTTATATAAAAGCGTTTTGTGCTTCGCCTCCCTTAAAAACTGAATTTTTACTTGAAATGAATTTTGTACAATTTTTATCGAGCCGTACATTTTTTATGCATTTTATGATCGGTCAAAAAGAAAGGAAAAAAAAAATTCCCTACGTGCGTCACGTTTTTCCACTGTATATATGAGTATTATATCGATGACAGGCTTTTTTATATATATATAGGACACACGTGTGTAAAATATATATATACATATACAAAAAGCGCAAGGCATGAGACCCTGTTTGGTTCATACATAGAAATATCAGTAATTTACATACATATAAGTTTCATTTCGAACAGGAGTTTGGGCCAGAAATGGATTTTTTCGACACGAATTAACCCCATCAGAATTTAAAAAAAGAAAAGAAAAAATATTTTTTTTACATTTTTTAAACAAATATTCAAGCCATTTTATAATCATTTTCCACTCAAAAAATAGCAAAAAGAATTTTTTTCCCCTCATCAAAAAGAATCATTTGAAAAAAATGATAAAAATATGTCTCATTTTTATTGCTATTTTTTTTAACGGATAATGATTGAATGTGGATTTAAAAAAAAAGAAAGCGATATTGATGGTAAATTTGGAATTGTTTCCAATGATATAGAGAATTTGAGTGGGCGGAAAGCGAGAGATATTATATGTAGATTCACGATGCTGCACGAACGGATACTGATTTACAGACGAACACCACCCGTCGAGCGACAGATGTTTCCAGCACAATATTCATAATTACAAGACCTTATATGCAGTTGTAACCCCACACCTCGATTATTTCCCTACAAGGGATTCTATATAATGTTTTTAATTTGATTCTCCGATATCAGGTGTCACCTACTGTGCTCTATATATATATATATATATATATATACAATATGCACAGTGGAAAATTTAATAATCATTACGCAAAGAAAGTGATTTGTTCGATTATAATATTAAAAAAATTACAACTGCAATTTTTCTAAACTGGAGAATAATAAAAATAATTTTAATAAAAACAACAAACTCAAAAAACCCCGAATTCAAAAATTAAAAAAAAAAATCCTGCATTTTGGATCCGCCATTTTGAATTTGTAAATTCTGATTTCAGATTCGTAATCAGCGACCCCAAAAACCCCTGAGTAACAAGTTTCAAGCGAATTTGACCAACTTTAAAAAAATCTTCCTCCATTTTGGATCCGCCATTTTGAATTCGTAAATTTTGACTTAAGATTCGCAATCAGCGGCCCTAAAAACCCCCAAAAAACGAATTTTAATAAAATATGAACTATTTAAAAAAGAAACTTTCGCCATTTTTGATCCGCCATTTTGAATTTGTAAATTCTGATTTCAGATTCGTAATCAGCGACCCCAAAAACTCCTGTCTTTAAGAGAATTTGAGCAATTTAAAAAAAATCTTCAGCTATTTGGAATTAGCTATTTGGAGAAAGTATTAATAAATTTACGAATATTCTCCGCAATTTTAGGTTATGTTTTTCAGTACGTAATAAATTGTTCATTACGCAATAAATTCTTTACCTGCAAAGAAGTCATAGAATTGAATCACCCAAATATTTATTCAAATTATCAATGTCTACAATTTACAACAGTTTCCAATATATTAAAGGAGTACAACAATAACAAATTTCAAACCCATAAAAAATTTTCGAAAATTATCTGATACTGAAAAGAATGTTTATATTACTTGTAATACTTGTGAATGAGAATTTCAGCAGCAAAAACAAGAAATGAACAAGAATATCCCAAAAAAAGTGAAGCAATCATCAATTTGCCAACTTTGGACGTCAATGATGATTCCTGATGAAACAAATCGGCAAGATTCTGTGGAGCAATTGATTTTGAAATATAATCAGCATCCCACTTATTAGTGAGGCCAGCTTGGACCAAAACGGACATAACAGCATCGAATCGACCCTTGTACGGTGAGCCCTCCTCAAGATATATTCCACCTGGCCACATACCAGAAATTTCCTCAATAATCTTCACCTTTGGTTGTCCATCGTCATCTCTACTCGTCTGTAAACTCAGCAATGCCATTTCTTCTCTGCACACATAAGTAATATTCTTATAAGCGATTAAAAATTCCACCCAACTCTGAACCGTACCATCCGAAAGAATTGCATTCGTTATCATTTCTTGGTACGCGTCATTATGATCAAAACCACCCTCCTCAGTTGTATTTCCATGTGTCACCATTCTCAAATTAGCCTCAAGTAAATCCCTAAATGTCTCCATTTTTCGAAAAGACATCTTCTGCAATTGCATTTCCGATAGGCTTGTAAAAATATACGACGATTGCAGAATGTAAAAGAACAACATTGCCAGCAGCATTATTCTTTCAATTGTTTTCACCGGCATTTTTGGAGTTGAAAATCCAAGTACCATTTGAACCGAGTACATCATTGTCCAGTATTGAGGATCAAATTTTAAGTATTTCGCGAGTAGTACCGGCATCAGGAAGAATGATAGAACGAACATTATGTTCAACAGACGCCATTCATTCCGGAAAATTGCGTCCTCAATTGGTAAAATTGGTGCCAAAGCGACAAATCTGAACATTTTTGTACCCTTTGAAATGGCAACAAAGGTGTTAAAACACGTCTCGTAGAGTGCACCTTGCACGGCGATTAATTGTATCTCACTGTGAATTGTTTTATTAAAAAGACCAACATTTTTGCTTCTATCACAATCAATCGAATCCCAATTGGAGGCATTCGAAATCACCATTTCTACCCGGAAGTTTAGATACTCTGACATCACGATCACCCAATTAATGTCCGGTCCTTGAATTTTGCTAACATGTCCGGTGGAATTGCGATCAATGGAGATATAAGGTGGATAGTGGAATACCCCGACTTTCATGAGATATCCATTCAAGTTGTGCAACTTATCAGGAAATAGAATACTCCCATTTGAGAATGGCTTTACGATCCGAATTTTCATAAACGGATTGTAGTGCTGCAAGCTAACAATTTTGGATTTTTCCCTAATCTCCAGAATCGTGAGATCTAGAAACTTTTTAGACCACATCTGTTGAAAGAATTTCTGATACCTTCCGGTCTTTACCATCTTCGCTATAATCAGCACCTTTGGACGGGTCCTTGGACTTGACAATTCGGCAACACAGTTCAAAACATTCTCGACCTTTGATAAATTGTTTCCATTATCGATCGAGATAAGAACCGTTGTTGTTGATTTCGTCATCCATTGTCGATCACAGTTGCTAATAATATTTCTAAAATTCGCAATTTTTGTTGGTAGACTTCGAAAAATGTTTGGCGCAATTCCACTGTTGTTAAAATCATCATCATACAATAGAAGCACTTGGTTCGTTTTAGTTTCGGTTTTTAGAATCGTTACCAAATTACCAAGCCAAATATTATCATCATCAGTTCTTCCATAAATGCACCTGAGAATGTAGAACGATGCAATTAAACATTGGCAAATAATTTTCATATCGTCAAAAATTATTCCAGACTAATAACAAATGTGCTGTCTTTATTTGACCAACCAGTAACGCTTTCTGAATCAGACTGTCGCTATTTTTGGTTTGGTTTTAAAAATCAATCCGAATTGTTGACTGTTAGAAAATTCGATAAACCTCCTGAATAAATAATATTTTATTTTTTATTATGAAAATGTAGATTCGCAGCTAGTTGATGACAACAATTTTTCGATTATTGATAGGTTGTTTAGATTTTATCAAAAGGTCAAGGACAAAATGTTGCACGTTTAGTGGATGAGAAATTCGGCGACAAAGACAAAAATGGAACAGGAAAATCCAAAAAGAAGGATTGCGATCATCATTGCACGAACTTTGGACATCAGTGATGTTTCCTGATGAAAGAGATCGTTATGACTAGGTTTTGAAATCGACTTTGGAATATAAGCAGCATCCCACTTGTTACTTAAACCACTTTCCATGAATACAGACATGGTCCGATCGAATTGATACTTATAGGGAGAACCTTCAGCGAGATATATTCCACTAGGCCATAAACCTTGAATTTCTTTGATGATTTTCACTTTTTGTCCCCTTTTTTGTAAATTCAACAAAGCCAAATGTTCCCTGCAAATGTAGGTAATATTTTCATACATGATCAGAACTTCAACCCATTTTGCAAGTGTATCCTCAGAAATAATTGCATGCATCATCATTTTTTCGTACGCATCACTATTGTCCAATCCACCTCCCTCTGAGATATTTGCATTAGTAACAAGCGTTAAATTAGCATCTAGTAAATCTTGAAATGTTTCCATTTTTTGAAAAGACTTCTTCTGCAATTGCATTTCAGAAAAGGTCGTAAAAATGTAGGACGATTGCAAAAAATAGAAGAACAACAAAGATAACATTATTATCCGCTCTGGTGTTTTTTTCGGCATTTTTGGTGTTGGGAATCCAAGTACCATTTGTACAGCGTACATTATTTGCCAATTTTTCCTTTCAAAATTCAAGTATTTGGCTAGAAGTAGAGGTATTAGAAACAATGATAAAACGCACATTATGTTTAGCAAAGCCCATAGGTTGCGCAAAATTGTCATTTCACTGGGTAAAATTGGTGCCAAAGCGACAAATCGGAACATTTTTGTACCTCTTGAAATGGCGACGAAATTATTGAGACACGTTTCATAGATTGCGGCTTGAATGTTAATGAATTGTATTTCATTGTTGATTGTTTGATTCGTGATACCGACATTCTTGTTTTTGTCACAATTTACCAGATCCCAATTGGAAGCATTCGAAAACACGAAATCTAAGGAGAAGTTTAGATAATTGGACATCACTATCATCCAACTAATGTCTGGACCATGAAATTTTACATGTCCGTTTGAATATTTTTCAACATAAACATAAGGTGGATAGTGGAACATTCCGGCCTTCATTCGATAACCATTTAAATTACGAAGCTTGTCGGGAAAAAGAATACTCCCGTTTGAAAATGTCTCTTTGTGGAAAATTCTTTCAAACGGATTGTAGTGATGCATAATGACAATTGAAGATTTTTCCATAATCTCCAGAATCGTGATGTCTAAAAATTGTTTCAACCACATATTTTCAAAGAATTTTTGATAATTTGACGACACTTTTACAATAGCACTTTCTATAATCAGTACCTTTGGACGTGTTTTTGGTTTCGATAGTTCAGCAATACAATTCAAAACATTGTAAATTATTGATTTATTTTTATTCACATTTCCAGTTGGAATAATAAGGACCATTGTTGTCTGTAGTAGAACCAATGACATCGGCACTCGTTGACTATTACTGACATTTATAATTCTCCTGAAATCAGCAATTTCTGTTGGTAAAATTCGCGAAATATTTTTTCCCATTTGATAAATTCCACAATTGTTGAAATCTTTTTCGTACAATAGTAGCACTTGATCTATTTTTGTATTCTGTTTCAGAACTGTCACTAGAGAATTCAGCAAATTATTATTATTATCAGTCACTAAACATTTTCCCCAAATGTAACAACAACAGAGGAGTGCAATTAAAATTTCATAGAAAAACTTCATATCGTACAATCAAAATATTCTTCCTGTAAATTTTTCTTGAGGAAGAAACAATTTAATTTGCGTAAAAGATTAATATTTTTAATTGTTTAAATTTTTTTTTCAAAAGACTGCAAGAATTTCAATTTTATTTTCCTTTCCTGCAAAGCGAACTGAACTATTTAACTATTTGAAAATTTTTAAATCGATAGAATTGCTATACTTTAAGTATGGAGTTATTAACTGTTTACTAAGTAAATTTTTCTTTTAAATACAATAATTGTTATTGTAAATATGAAACATTTTCATACATGGAAAAAAAATATAAAGAAACTATTACTGTTTACAAAGTAGAACCTAAAATGTCTGGAATATTTGCGTACTTCTGACAATTTTTACTATTTCCAGAGTAACTTTTACTAAGTCCAAAATGCAATTTTTTGACATGACTTTCATAAAATACGATTTACTTTACTTTCTCTGACATTTTTTTTTTCCAAAAAATGCAACTTTTTGCGACTTATTTTTTAAAATACAAATTTTTTCGACTATTTCTGACTTAAAAAAAAAATTCAACTTTTTACTTATCGACTGTAATAGAATACGATTTTTTCGACTTTTTTTCGACTTTTTGGTGTTGTTTTAAATTATTTGACTCTTTTTTGACTTTTTTTTTTAAAATGAAACATTTTACTAATTTATTTTGATAAAATACGACTTTTTCGACTTCTTTTCAACTTGTCGGAGTTAATTAAAATTATATTACTCTTTTTTTTTTTTAAATGAAATATTTTACTAATTGATTTTGATAAACTACAACTTTTGCGACCTTTTTCAATTTTTTTGGATTTACTTTAAAGAAACAGTTTTTTAAAAAACTTTTTCTGACTTTTTTTCAAAAAATTCAACTTTTTAGTAATTGATTTTGATAAAATACTACTTTTTTGATTTCTTTTCAACTTTTCCGAGTTATTTTTAATTATTTGACTCTTTTTTTACTTTTTTTTTTGCAAACAATGAAACTTTTTACAAATTGATTTTGATAAACTACAACTTTTTCGACTTTTTTCAATTTTTTTGGAGTTACTTTAACGAAACACTTTTTTAAAAAACTTTTTCTGACTTTTTTTTCAAAAAATTCAACTTTTTACTAATTGATTTTGATAAAATACAACTTTTTCGACTTTTTTTCCCAACTTTTTGGGAGCTATTTTGATAAAATACGTTATTAAATTTAATTTTACACATATTGCGTGTTTAAATTGAGTGTCCAAGAATGTTTATTTTTGCATATATTCTCGTTATATATTTATTGTATTAAAACGTTAAATTATTTAGTCACAATGAGTCATTTAAGCGATTCCATATACTGATTATAGTTTCCAGTTTATATATTTGGAAGGTTTTCGTTACATTAGTGCAGTTATGGTATAGGTTACTCGACATAATTACGAGTCCCGTGTCCGAAATGAATTTGTAATTAATAACGACACGCGCGCGCTATGTTTACCTGGTTATTATCAAGCATATGTTATATATTTTCACCATAAACTCAACCCCTCCCCTCACATCAGACATGTTTCCAGGCTTGTTTCATCTAATATTCCATTATATTACTACAATCTTCAAAATATTTCCATGTCCCTTGTTTTAATAAATTATTTTCAATATCAAAAATATTATTCTATAGACGTAAATATACACTGAAAAAAAATTTATTTGTTTGAAATAATGAATTACTTGTCTATTATCAAATAAATATTTACTTGTATCAAATAAATTTTATTTGAATCAATTAAATGGTATTTGACTCAAATACAGTAATTATTGATTCAATTACAGTTTATTTGATTTAAATAAAAATTATTTGGTTCAAGGAAATATTTATTTGATAATAGACAAGTAATTCATTATTTGAATCAAATAAATTTTTTTTCAGTGTACTTTATGTGCAAAGCAGAAAAAAATAAATCACTGTTTTTTCTCTCTTCATTTTATGTAAAATATTTATTACATGCGGGTATAAATTATTTATACATATAATAAAAAATAGTAAGTTGTAATATATATTTAATATACCATTATGAATATTTAAATAAAACAATCGTAAAATTATGATCAATA
>JUFY01023783.1:0-54800 GCA_001855655.1 Leptopilina clavipes | reverse complement strand
ATTCATATTATTTAAGAATTAATACTTAAATATTAATATTTAATATTATTTAATATTTATTAATATTATTTAAAACTTTCTGAAATTTAATAATTTCTAGGAAATTACAACTACATATATAACCCTTCTAAAAATAAATTATTTTCTATACAATTTTTAATTAAACTCCATCTCTAAATCAATTATTTTTAACCATTTTTTCAAAGTTCTTTGAGAATTCAATTATTTAAATACAAAAATTCAAGTTTTTATAATAATTGTAACTGCAATTGTCCATGTATTTAAAAAAAAATTATTAAGGTATTAAATTATTATTAAATTATTATTTAATAATTTTTTTACAAATACTTGGACAATTGCAGTTACAATTATTATAAAAACTTGAATTCTTGTATTTTTAAATAATTAAATTATCGAAGAACTTTGGGAAAAATTGTTAAAAATAATTAATTTAGAAATGGAGTTTAATTAAAAATTGTATAGAAAATAATTTATTTTTAAAAAGGGTTATAGTTGTAATTTCCTAGAAATTATTAAATTTCAGAAGGTTTTAAATTGAAATTTAAAAAAAAATTTATTTCCCGTGGAAAAACAAATAAGAATTAGGTATTCAAATATTTATTTGACAAAATTATTATTGAAATTTTGAATAATTGAATTTAGAAATCAGTGAAAGGTAAGGGAAATAGAAAATAAAATTTTTCTGACCACACTGAATTGAATTAACGACTTTTTGTTGTTGTATTTTTAATCAACTAAAGCGACTTTTTTTGCGTTTTAAAGTCGATCCGAGGCAAATTTCAGAAAGTGGACGAACACTAACAACGACGGTAATTAGAAAAAATTAAGATTTTCTTAAGACTGAGAATGTGAAAGAAAAAGAAAAAATTGTCGCATTGATCATGTAGTCTGATTGCTTGAAAATAAACAGCTTTAGTTAGAATTCCATTTAGGATTTTGATCCTCCTTGTGTCTTTCGTTCCATTTTTTATATAAAAGTTTACTTGGGAACTGTAAATCCTGCTTTGTTCAAAGATCAGCACAATCGATCCATCTTTAGGTTTTGGTTGGGAAGTTTAAATCTCTTACCGATGCTGGTCGCATTGAAGGCCAACATTGGAGGTGCTGCTTGAATTTCCCTATGACAGGCGTCTGTACTTGCAGTTAAACTCACGACACCGCCGCTCTCTCTATACATGAAACATAATCTTCTACTGTTTCTATAGGGCTGTGGCCTGTTGTTATCATTTGACCAAGCCGATCTGCGAGCAAGTGGCGTTGCAATCACGAATTGAGTGCCCTCACCATCGAACCACCTTCCATGACAAGAATAAGCTGAAAAGTAAATTGAGTCAAAGTAAAGTTCAATAAAAGATTATTCAAATGAAGAGGAGCGATGCTTTAAAGAATATTATTATTTGTTGTCACAATCAAACCACTAACGGTAATGGAAGTCTAATTGGATTCAATTGATTAAGAGGAGCCCTTAATGTCAACTCGTCTCCCTTCCATTCTCTTGATAAAAATAAAATACTACCAGGAAAATCCATTTCTACTTTTTAATATACGAAAATATTTCTTTGTGAGAAACTTATTGATTCTTTTTCCAATATCTGACAACAAAGTCCATTTAAAGCCTCTTCCCACCCATCAACCACTCACAGAATTTTTTTTTTCCTCTCTTTTCTATCTTGGGAATTTATTTATTATTCATTCTCGCGACATTTTACTTTCTTCTTCTTCGCAATAGGTTTCGATATTATGATTTAATTTCGACACAAAAAAATTTTTTTTGTTTTTTGTTAATTGGGAAAAGAAATATTTTACCTGTGACGACGTCATCGTCGACGCAATCGCTTTGAAACTCCATTCTGTCTGCAGTTGAGCATCCGACAGTTAGAGTTGTCACGTCTGAATTGCAACGTGGATTCTCTCCTTCTCTTTTCTCTCGCCTGTCGGTGAATTCTTCCTGATATTCTTGATCATCATCGTCATTATCATTGTCTCTCTTCATTCGCAAGAGATCAGCGTAGGTAAACAACTTGTCGTTTCTTGACGAGGAACTCCTCTTGGGAACACTATCCTCTTCAAGATAGTCACCAAAGTAGTCATCCTGATCCTGCAGGATACTCGGTATTCCCGTCTCGTCGAATTCCGGCGCCCAAAAGTGTCTAGCTTGCGCAAAATCATCAATATCAACGTCGAAATTCTCCATTTTACGATGTCTCGATGAAAGAAAATTTCTCGTTTCATCCATTGATTTTGTCATTAGTTTATCATTCCACGTCACTTGATTTCGTGAAATTTCCTCGTTCGTCTTGGTACGACGAATTGTTCTTGTTTTGAAATTAATTTTCTCCTGATGATCTTTAATTAATGAACGATTGTCATCGTTCTTTTTTGATTCCCTGTGTGTTCGACTCGATCTCACTCTTCTGCCGCCGAGACGTTCGCGGGAAAAATATTCATTATTGACGCGTTTCTTTTGAATTTCAAAATCTAGTTTACGAGAGCGACGATCGTCAGTTCTTTCTTGAGCGTGTCTGACTTTTTCTTGTGACAAAGTGCCGAGAATCTCGTGACTCCTTCGACCATCCCTGGTGTTCCTTTGATTGCGATTCAAACCGGTTACCGTGAATTTTCCCAAATAAGGACATTGTCGAGGTTCTGGCGAACTCGCTGAAACAGAGAAGAGAGATAACGATTGTTAGAAGCTTGTTACAGAATTGTATCAATGAGACAGGTTCCTCTCTCTCTCTCGCCCATTTCCCGTCTTATATACTAAAGCCGCTTTTGTCGACTAAACTATGTTATACTAACTAAGGAATTCAGGATATACACATTATACGAATTGGATTCTCTCTCTGCGACAAATAATATTTCCCCGGGAAATAATTCTTTAGACTTTGTCATTCCTTTTGGAAATGTTTGGAAAATTGTAAAATTAATTCTCAAAAAATGTTCAATTCCTAAATTGTATAATTTTTAATTTACACTACAAGTTTTTATTTTTCAACTTTGAATAATTATAAACTTTTAATATTATAAAATATATTTCATTTGAAATATTTTCTCGCATGAAATTTCTGCGACAAATAATATTTCCCCGGGAAATAATTCTTTAGACTTTGTTTTTCCTTTGGAAATTTTTGGAAAATCGCAAAAATCAAACGGAAAAAAATAGAAAGTAACTACTATTACTATTTACAAAGTAAAACTGGAACTGTCTAGAACTTTTGCGAATTTCTGTCACTTTTTACTATTTTCGAAATAAATTTTACTATTTCGAAAGTAAATTTTAATAAAATTAGTAAAATTTCGGACAGTTCCAGTTTTACTTTGTAAATAGTAAAGTTACTTTATATTTTTTTCCGAGCATTTTCAATAAATTTTTAATTCATAAATTATATAATTTGTACTACAAGTTTTAATTTTTCAACTTTGAATATTATAAAATATTGCATTTGAAATATTTTTTCACATGAAATTTCTTTGACAAATAATATTTCCGCGGGAAATAATTCTTTAGACTTTGTCTTTCCTTTGGAAATGTTTGAAAAATTGTTAAATTCATTTTCAAAAAATTTTCAATTCATAAATTATATAATTTATATTACAAGTTTTAATTTGTCAACTTTGAATAATTATAAACTTTATATATAATTTATACTATTACAAGTTTTCATTTTTTAACTTTGAATATTATAAACTTTGAATATTATAAAATATTGCATTTGAAATATTTACTCGCATGAAATTTATTTTATGACGAAAAATAATTTCAAAGAAAATAATTCGAATGGAAGGGAATTTTTGAGGAAAATGAATATTTATTACACTAGCGTCGGTTTTTTTCCTCATTACAGGAAAGTAACTTTAAAATATAAAAACGAAATTTCCTTTTATTTCCTGAAAGCAAAAAAAAAGAAGTGGCGAATTTTTTTTATTTATTTAAGGAAAGTCGAATTCGTTTTTTGACTTATGAAAAATGAAGAATTCATTCTTTCCGGAATCTTATTGTCTTTCGAGGAGTAAACGGAAAAAGGAAAAAATTTGTATTTATTATTTTTTTTAGTCTCTTTTTTTGTAGTTTTCATAAGAAATGACTTCTAGTGACGAAAAAAAAATATATTTCTGACACAAAAATAGAAAATAAGATAAATGGATGGAGAAAAAAGTAACGTGTGTTTAACATAAAATAGAGGAATGATCGATTACTGCGTGTAGACGATAAAAAAAGGAATTTAAAAAATAGTTTCGTGTATATAATGTGTAAGAGATTTTTTTTTCTACATCTTTCTCTAGAAAAAAAAAAGTGGAGCAGTCCACCCTATTTTCTTAATCGTTTCTTTGGATTGCAAGGCACGTGGCGTGTCTTGTTTCATTGGTGATTAACGATTGCGCTCTCTCTCCTACTTCAATATATTATATATAAAGGGTCAGAGAGACTCGCTTTCGTGAAAGTTGGACCTTGAGTTAATGAGTTGGAAAAATCAAGTCTCCCTTGTCATGGGGTGCCTTTGACGGTCTCGCAATGGACACCTAATTAACCATAAAAATAACGAGATTTTTGCGGTCTCGACTGAGACGCGACGGCATCAATAAGATCGAAAAAGGTACACACACATATATATATATATAGAGGATTGATATAGCCAGTGGGATGAAAGAAGCTCAAGGTTCGTTCGGAACTTTGAAAGCTGAAAGCTCGTATCCTGGGAACAAGGGGGAAGTAAGAAAACTCGGCCTCAGGGCGCTTGTCTCGTTAGAGTTTGCATTGTGTCCTTAGGACCGATTTTCGCTCTCATTATTGACTCCACTTTTTTTTTTGCCAACTTTTGTCTCCCATTTTTTCTTTTTTTTAATAAATCTGGTAGGATAATTTTATACTTTTTGAAAAACAATCACTTTTTTAAGATTGTTTTCTTTCTACAGAGAATTAAAAAAAAAGAGTCGAAAAAATAAAAAAATACGAAATTTAAATAGTTATTTTCGATTATACACTGAAAAAGAAAATTTGATTCAAATAACCGAATACTTGTCAATTATCAAATAAATATTTACTTAAATATTTACTTAAGTAAATAATTTTTACGTAAATTAAATTAAATTCGAACCAATGATTTCTGAAACAAATTTTATTTGACTGAAAAAAAAAATTATTCGATAGAAATAAATATTGATTTGATAAGTATAATCTTCGAATCGACTAAATTTTTTTTCAGTTTATAATACGATTGTTTCTTATCTAATTATCAATAATAATAGTAATTGAATTTTTTTAATAATTTTTAAATTCTTTTATTATTTTTTATATCGAATTGAAAGTGGAACACTGAAAAAGAAAATTTATTTGAATCAAATAACCGATTACTTGTCTAATGTCAAATAAATATTTACTTTTGAACCAAATAATTTTTGTATAAGAATCAAATAATTTCTAAGTGAAATAATAATTTCTCTATTTTAATCAAATATAGTTGACTTAAAATTTATTTGATAGAAAAAAATATTTATTTGATAATAGTCAAGTAATTCATTATTTGAATCGAATAAATTTTTTTTCAGTGTACTCCGAAAGGGAGACAATTTAAGATTTAATGTGTTTTTCATATTTAACTTGCTTTATCATTATTGATGACTATTCCAAATCCATTTCGTTACACATAGAGAGAGAGAGAGAGAGAGAGAGAGAGAATTCGAAATTCTTGATTATGAATTTTTCCTTGTATTCGCAATTTCAAAACGTTATTACTTGAAGCAATTTTAAAGCGAGTTTAATTTACCGAAATTCGAAACAAATGTGTCCGGGGGCAATGGGTTTGTGCTCGTATGTCGAAAACATTAACAGCAAACAAGCAAATCAAGTGCCTACCTGTGACAACAGCGTATACGAAAAATGGTAATAAATAGGAACAATCACCCCCTCTTCTGATGGAAAAAAGGGATAATCAATATTCAGATATATGTGTGCAAAATGGTACATCCGCGTGGAAAATGGAAATTTTCATAAATATTATTTCAAATTGAAAATCCATGAAATTGAAAATAATTTGTAACCTTTTTTTTGATAGAGAGAAAATAATTGAAGAATAATTAATTTTTTTTTTTATAAATTATAATAACAAGGGGGAATTTAGTCATTGATTTTTTGAGAAAATCGAGAGATAAAAATTAAAGTTTTGGTAAATCTGGAAAACTCTAGAGAAGTTTGCTTCTTGAACTTCCGGACATTTTCGTCCGGGTATTGACTCTTGTGTTGTCTGCGAAACTGTACTCGAGACTGTAGTACTCGACGAGTTTCGGTATCAAATACGTGACGCTCATTTTAGTGGCTAAATTCTCAAGGCGAAATTGCAAAATTAAATTTTATGAAAATTCGACAATTTGGTAAAAAAAAAAAATGGGAAAACTTGTTTTTTATGGGAGAAAATAAGTCTTAGTTCTTAGGAATTTTATTTTATTTTACTAACTTTATTTTAATAGTTTCGATTTTTTTTTTTACTAAAAACTATTGGAATTGGCTATTTTTAATCATTCAAATTAGTGAACAATGTCTAATAATAATTTAGAGAATTAAAAAATTTAGATTTAGATTTAGATTTAGATTTATATTTAGATTTAGGTTTAGATTTAGATTTAAAACCTGAATTAATAAATTTGTAAATTACCGAATTATTAAAGTATAACTAATTCAAGTACAAATGTTTACTAATTTAAATTAGCGATGACTAACTTTTGGATTTTAATTAGTTCAATTTTTTAATAAATAGTAATAGAAAAATTCTGTCAGTCACTAATTCAAATTAGTTAAAATTTTTACCAATTCAGATTTAGAAAGAATTTACTGATCAGTGAATTTATTGAAATTGGTAAAAATTTGCTTTTGAATTAGTTGAACTTTACTAATAAATAGAAAAAAATATTTTTATACTAATCTTTTAGTAAATTATAACGAATTCAAAGGCAAAAAGTCAGTCGTTAATTTAAATTAGTAAAAATTTTCTCTTGAATTATTTAAACTTTACTAATAAGTAGAAAAAAGTATTTTTATACTAATTTTTTTGGTAAATTTTAACGAATTTAAAAGCAAAAAGTCAATTACTAATTTAAATTGCCTAAAATTTTTACTCAGCTTCTGAATTAGTTAAAATTCACTAATAATTTAGTGGAAAATTAATTTTTTTACTATTTAGTGGAAAAATTTAACTAATTCAAAAGCAAAAAGTCAGTTAATAATTTTAAATTCGTTAAAAGTTTTACTCAGTTTCTGAATTAGTTAAAATTCACTAATAATTTAGTGGATAATTAATTATTTTACTATTTAGTGGAAAAATTTAACTAATTCAAAAGCAAAAAGTCAGTTAATAATTTTAAATTCGTTAAAACTTTTACTCAGCTTCTGAATTAGTAAAAATTCACTAATAATTGAGTAGGAGAAATTTTTTTTTTTACTATTTACTAGAAAAATTATTTTTTAATTTATTAAAATTTTTTTGGTAAGAAAAGAAAAAATTAAACATTATTTTAATTACGGTTAATTTTTTATGAATTATTTATTTAAATTCTACACGTGTAAATTTTTGGGAAAATAAATTTCGAAGGGAAATTTCTTTAGGCAACTATTTTGATCTTATTAAAGTTTTAATGCCTAATTTGAGGTGATTTCACTTAATTACAAAATATCTCTGTTGAAGTTAAAGTTAAATTACAAAGAAAAACTGACAAGAAGATACAAGAAGTTACGAATTTAGAGTTTTGTGAGACAAGTGACCCGTGTTAAGTTCAAAGATGCTCTCTCTCTCTCCCTCCCTCTCCTCTTCTTTGGATTCCACCTTATAACGATCTTTATTGACGTGGAATTCAACAGAAAAAGAAAAGAGTTCTTTGACATTCCAACAACTTGACTCCAGTAAAAAAAAAATGGAGGGAATTTTTACAAGTCCTGATTATATTTCTAATTAGAAAGAATTAAATTAAAATATAACAAAATTGAGAGGACTCTTTTTTAAAAATTAACTAATACGGGAAAAAAATTCGTATTTCTAATTAAGTTTTTTTTTTTATAAAATGTGGAAAACTTTTTAAATTAAATTTTTAATTAGGAAAAATAACTTTTAATAATTATAATGTTTAATTAGAAATTGAAAAGTTAATTATGATATTTAATTAAAATATTACAATACAATAATTAATAATTTGAAGAATTGAAACTTTTTCAATTTAATGTTTAATTTGAAAATAGTTGGAAAAATATTCTTTTAACAGAACATTCGAAATTTGTTTTTTTATTCTTTAATTCTTTGAAGATTATTGTTTTAGATATTGCGTTGAATTTTCATTTACGTAATTAAATCCTAGTTTGCTATATATGTATCAAAATTGAAAACTTTTCGATTAAAAGTTAAGCATTAGAGTTTGAATGCATTTCATTTGTGAGTAATCAAACTTGAAAAGTTAGAACAATCTGGCAATATTGATTTCATAAGCATGAGGGTTGTTCAAAATTTTCAATCTCAAAAAAAAAAAAAAAAGTTAAAATTAAAGCAATTGAATTTCAAGTGCTTCAATACAGAAACCATTCAATTTTGTAATAAAACACTTGAAAAATCTAGCACAAGTATCAATTTTTTAAAAATAAAAATAAAAAACGTTTTTTTCCATTTTCCAGTTACAGTTGTTTCGAAAAGAAAATTTTTTTTAAATAATAGTTTTTTAAAGCGATTTTTTTTCGAGAAAATTTTTCTATATTTTTATTTTATATTTTACTATTTTCTACCCAAATTGTGTCTTCAGTACTTACTAAAAATTACTTTTCAAATTCTATTTGCTAAATCAAGCTTTATTCTCTCTAAGCTTCCATTCAAATTAAATTCAAAAACGTTCATGAATTTTCTAAAATCCTTTTTACGGCTCTTTTAGAAAATTATAACGACTCTAATCTTCATTCCCTGATATATTGCATTTGAAATTCTGTTTAATCTTCGCTTGATATTAATTAATTATTATATTTCTGAATAAAGAACCAATTGAATATAATTATTCTAATAAATATTTTCCAAAATATTTGAAAAATTGGGTAAATTTTACATAGAAACAAAATTGCTTTTAATTTTTTTTTTTTTACAAAAAATTGTCAGAATTAGTTATTATATTTCTGAATAAAGAACTAATTGTATATTTATTCCAATAAATATTTTTCAAAATATTTGAAAAATTTGGTAAATTTTATATTAGAAAAAAAATTACTTTTAATTTTTACTAAAAATTGTCCGAATTAATAATTATATTTCTGAATAAACAACCAATTGAATATTTATTCTAATAAATATTTTTCAAAATACTTTGAAAAATTGGGTAAATTTTATAAAGGAAAAAAATTCTTTTAATTTTTTTTTTTTTACTAAAAATTGTCCGAATTAATTATTATATTTCTGAATAAAGAACCAATTGAATATTTATTCTAATAAATATTTTCCAAAATATTTGAAAAATTTGGTAAATTTTATATTAGAAACAAAAATTACTTTAAATTTTTTTTGCTTTTTACTAAAAATTGTCCGAATTAATTAATTATTATATTTCTGAAAACAACCAATTGAATATTTATTCTAATAAATATTTTTCAAAATACTTTGAAAAATTGGGTAAATTTTACAAAGGAAAAAAATTACTTTTAATTTTTTCTTTTTACTAAAAATTGTCCGAATTAATTATTATATTTCTGAAAACAACCAATTGAATATTTATTCTAATAAATATTTTTCAAAATACTTTGAAAAATTGGGTAAATTTTATAAAGGAAAAAAATTACTTTTAATTTTTTTTTTACTAAAAATTGTCAGAAGAAAAAATTTAATGTTTTAATGACTTCTTCTTTTTTTTCCTCATCTTGAAAACGATGGAAAAAAATATATCTCACAGGGTTGAATGTTTATTCCGGTTTTTTTTTAAGAACCCTGGATTTTGACTAGGGTTCAAGGTAACGAGGGTAGATCTCTATCCCCTGTTGGAAGGAACTGACTGACGGACAGCCAAAGGGAAAGTTGCGAATTTCGCCTCCCGGTTATATACGTCACTCAAAGACGAAAGGCAAGAGAAAATATTGGACAGGGTTTCAGTATCCTGTGTACCCTCTGCTTCGACGAAACTTACAAATTTCACTTCTGTTAATTTATGTTAATTTATCGTTTCCAGCCATGTCATTCATTAAATGTTGAAATTCAACTGTCTAAGTAACAAGAGAAAAGTGTGTTTTTGTTGTCCATTTTTAATGAGACAGGCAAAAAAAAGAAAAGAAAAGTAAAAGAAAAATATTAAATCAACACTGACGAATTAGTAATTTTCCACTAAAGCAATTAGTAATTTTTAACTAAGAACAGGTGTAAATAAAATTAAAAAAAAAATAAAATAAAAACTATGGCACTGAAAAAATATTTATTTGATTCAAATAACTGATTACTTGTCTATTATCAAATAAATATTTACTTGAACCAAATAATTTTTATTTAAATCAAATAAAACAGAATTGAATCAACAATTTCTGTATTTGAATCAAATGCCATTTAATTGACTCAAAATATTATTTAATTGATACTAATAAATATTTATTTGATAATAGTCAAGTGATTCATTATTTGAATCAAATAAATAAATAATAAATATATATAAATATCAAATAATAAAATTTATTTCATACAAATAAATATTTGTTTGATAATAGTCAAGTAATTCATTATTTGAATCAAATAAATTTTTTTTTTCAGTGGAATTAAATTAATTTTATTTTTTAATTTCTAAAAATTAATTTCACAATTAAATAACTAAAAAAACGGAAAATGAACCAAGAAAAAAAAACTAATTGGCCCCTGTTTTAATTATACTGTCAAATGTTACTAATCCTGATTTAGAGACAAAAAATTATGATAATAGTGAAATGTTATTAATAGAAAATAAAGTGAAAAATTGAAAAAAAATTTCCATTTTGCAATTATTTGCTCTTTTGGTTCAAAAGAGTGTCATTAAATAAAATCGAATAAAATGAAGATTTGAATGATGTCAATGTTCTAACCTTGAAACAATAAATTGTCTTTCAGTTCATGTGCAATTTATCGTTATCATAATTCATTGACAAGATTTCCACAAAACTAATTAATTGCAATTTTTTTTGAATATTTATCAATATTTATATTTACTTTTTTCATTAAGAAGGTCAATTTATCATTTTTTCAATATATCTAAATTTCTTGAATTATTATTTTTATTCGGATTCTTTTTCATCTCTCGAAATTCTTCAATTATATTTCACCGCCACTATGATAAAATGTAGGTATCACAATTTTATGATATTGATAAAAAATAATATTTGCAAAAAATACCAATATATAGTGTATTTTTTTTACTGTTTGTTATTTAATTATTTCTCAATTCTCGTATTTCATTTGCTTTGTGGTTTTCTTTTAAAAGAAGAATATATATTTTTTTTTGATTTGTATTTTGTATCAATTCGAAGCTCTATTCCATTTTACTGTGTTTTTTTCTATGGGGGGGGGGGAAGTGATAGAAAATTTAATATAATATTTAAATTCTGTATTTAATTTTTAATTTTTTTGGAAAAAGGAATTTAGAATATAGTAAGAAATTGCTAAAAAGTAAAATTCTTTCTAAATACATTTTTTTTATAAGTTTTTATTGTATTAATTATTTTCCATTGGGTAAAAAAAATAGTCAACAAAGATTTTACTATGTCAATTAATTAAAATAACTATGATAATTAACTATTTTTTCTGATTGCTGAAGAAAAAAATCAACCAAGATTTTATTAAGAATTAATTATTAATTAGTTGTATGAATTATTTTTCATTGAGTAAAAAAAAGAATAAATAGTCAACCAAGATTTTACTATGACAATTGATTGAAATAACTATATTAATTAACAATTTTTTCATTTTGCTACAGAAAAAAAATCAATTATCAATTAGTTGTATTAATTATTTTTCATTGAATAAAAAAAAAAAAAAAAAATAGTCAACCAAGATTTTACTGACAATTAATTAAAATAACTATAATAATTAACTATTTTTTGCTGATTGCTAAAGAAAAAAATCAACCAAAATTTTATTAAGAATTAATTGTTAATTAGTTGTATTAATTATTTTTCATTGAGTCAAAAAAAAAAATAGTCAACCAAGATTTTACTGACAATTAATTAAAATAACTATAATAATTAACTATTTTTTCTGATTGCTGAAGAAAAAAATCAATTAAGATTTTATTAAGAGTTATTAATTAGTTATTTTTAATACGCAGATTGAAAGAGTAAATAAAATTTTTTCGCAAAATAATCTAAAGAGAGAAAAATTACTCCATACTGGATTGCAATTAAAATTTGAAAATAAATTGCTGTTTCATCCAGGATATAGGACAAAAGTTTTATAATACAATAAAAACATGAACAAAGGATTAATGATGCAGCATCTTTATCCAGATGATCTCTATATCGTTAACAGTGCAACGAGGTGACTAGTTTCAGGTACCAAAGGTTGTTTATAGAAAAGGGATGTTTTTAGTACAGTTAGTATATTCGTCGCTTATGTAATCAATATACAAGGGGTGAGAAGGGCAGAGAGAGGGTTGAAGGGAGAAAAAGAGAGAGAGAGAGAGAGAGAGAGAGGAAAAAGAAGAAAAAAAGACAGAATAACTGAGAATTGGGGAAGAAGTTATAAGGGTGCAGACTGTTAAAAAAAAAAGAAACCGAAAGAGGATGCTGCAATGTTAGGGTTCTCTATCTCATCTCTCTATCAGTCTCTCTCTGTAGTATTTTCTTGGTTTGTATGTGTGTGTGTGTGTGTCTGTTTCTGTAATGCAGAAATCCATGTGAGATTGTGTATAATTCTGAGTGCAACGTGAGCGAAAAAAGAAGTGGAAAACCAAGCAAAAAACGAAACTGCAAGATGTGCCGAACGATGTAGGAATTGCTGGTGACATCAGCAAACTACTTTCGATCTCCACCCTTTCGAATCTCTCTCTCTCTCTCTCTCGGGCTATTTTTCTTTTCTCTTTTTTTTCTCCCTTTGAAGATACGAACACGCCAGTTTCAGACAACATCAATGCAAGTTAGCATTCCTCTTGACCTCTTGACCATTCCTTCTTAGAGTCGGTAAATAAAATATAAAAAGAGACCAGAAGTTTGTACCATCGAATCTTCAATTGGTGTCTTTAAAAGATAAACTATCCTTTTAAGAGTCCTTTTTATCTTTTGAATTAGCGTGGACTTTCCTCTCTACTTTTTTTCTCTTGTCAATTATAGTAAAAAATAACTATTAGCAAATAAAATTACTGACCGCTTTCTTCAGTAATTAGTAAAGAAATAATTGTTAGTATTTATTAGTATTTATTAGTAATTATTAGTGTTTAATAGTATTTATTAGTATTTATTAGTAATTATTAGTATTTATTAGTATTTATTAGTAATTATTAGTATTTATTAGTAATTATTAGTATTTATTATTAATTATTAGTATTTATTAGTAATTATTAGTAATTATTAGTAAAATCTTGATTGACTGCTTTCTTCAGCAATTAGTAAAAAATAGTTTTTATTAGTTTAAAAAACTTTCAGTAAAATCTTGACTGACTTTCTGCTTTAGAAATTAGTTAAAAATAATTGTTAGTATTTATTAGTAATTATTAGGGTTTATTAGTATTTATTAGTATTTATTAGTAATTATTAGTATTTATTAGTCATTATTAGTGTTTATTAGTATTTATAAGTATTTATTAGTATTTATTAGTATTTATTAATATTTATTAGTAATTATTAGTATTTATTAGTAATTATTAGTAATTATTATTAGTAACTAATTTTTGTGACGAAGTAGCTGTCAAAATATAGGCAAATTTGCAATTAAATTGCTTTTGTTACCAGAAATTTTAGTTATTTTAAAACAATCTAAAATTAAATTTTGACTGGTAATTATAGTTCCTTTTGAATAAATGATTAGTTACTATTTAAATCAGTGACCAATGTTTTACAAATAAATTAGTTATAACTATTTTTAATTAATTTAGAAGGAAGAGAAAATTTGGTATTAAAATGAGAACATTGCATCTTCTTTTAATGCAACTGCACTACTTTTTTCCCCTTAAAATAAGATTTTTTTTTACTTTAATTTGCAATTTTCTGCGACGTATTTGAAAACAATTTTTTTTTATTTTTTTATTATTAATATTATTATTATTACTATTTCTTATTATTATTCGCTTTTTATTATCATTATCTATTATCATTAATTTTATTATTCTTCTTATCATTATTTTTATTAACATTCATTTTATTATTTTTATTATCATATTATTTTTAATATTTTTTATTATCACTATATTTTTCATTACTTCCTCATACGGAAGCTTTGTATTTTTATTATCATTAATTTGATTATTATTATTTTTATTTTAATTCTACAATTATCAAGATAATTTCGCCAAAACTGTCGGTCATACCTCAAATATCAATAAATTAATAATAATACATAAACATAATATGTTTCGAATCCAGAATCCAGAGGGTGAATTATGTAATTTCACTTTACTTTCATTTCACTTTCATTTCACTTTAATTTCACTTTCAGTTTCACCAAAATTAAATTTTTTCACCAAACACATGGTTACACTTTCATTTCACTTTCATTTTCACTTTCACCAATTAAAAATGTTCACAAAAACACATGCTTTCACTTTCATTTGACTTTCATTTTCACTTTAACCAAAATAAAAATTTTTCACCAAACATGGTTTTTTATTGGCTTTAATTTCGGTGAAAGTGAAAATGAAAGTGAAATGAATGTGAAACCATGTGTTTAGTGAAAAATTTTAATTTTAGTGAAAATGAAACCATGTTTGGTAAACAATTTTAATTTTAATGAAAGTGAAAATGAAAGTGAAATGAAAGTCAAACCATGTGTTTAGTGAAAAATTTTAATTTTTGTGAAAGTGAAAGTGAAAGTGAAATGAAATTACATAATCGAACCCCAGATTTCTATTTTATTTCGGGAGTCTGTATTTTAATATAATAAATATATCAACTTTTTTGAAACGTGGAAGAAAATAAAGAGAGAGAGAGAGAGAGAGAGAACTCCTTTTCTGGTCATATTTTCATCGGTTCGATAGAGACGGCTTCAATCTATTTTTCGCTATCGTTCATAATCGAATTGTGTTACTTATATATCGACACCCGAAGCCCGTGAGAGGAAGTGAGGAGAGAGAGAGAGAGGGAGAGAGAGAGAGAGAGAGCAAGGCTCAGGGAAAATCCCCTTCACGAGATTTTCACGCGTCCTAACAGGGAAAATTTCTATGGGCGACGAACCATACTTGGTTTGAAAGCGAGGTATACCCGCAAAAATTTGCAAACAAATTGCCATTCCTGAGGTACGAGAAAATCCCGTCGAACGAAACGCAAAACGCACCCTCTTCGAGAGAGAAAGAGCAAAAGTCCAAACTATATATACTAATCGTTTCAGGAAACTTTCTCCAAGACTATATTTTCTTCTCCCTCCCACATTTCGATTTTTCCTCTACCCAAAAAACTTTCCCGTGAGTTTCAAGTGGGCGCTCCCATTACCAAGTAATGGACTTTTTAAAAGTGTTACTTCCCTTTCCGACTGTATGAAATTCTCCCCGCTCGTTTTTCAACTACTATATATATATGGCGAGAACAATCAGAACGAAATTAAAATCAATTTTTCACTTAAGAAAGTAAAGAAATTTCTTCTTTCTTAAGAAGAAATTTATTAAAAAAAAAAAAAAAAAAATTATACGCACTTATAAAATATTCTGTTGGGAATTTTTGACTTGATATATGGTGGATGCGAAAAAAAGGAGGCGAAAGAAGATGATAAAAAAAATGCCTAAAAATATGCGCACGAGAAACGAGATTCCGGATATGGGAAGTGGACAGCCCGCGGCTTGAATATTTCTCGCGTTTCTATAGTCTCGTTATATGTGCGTTTGCGTGTTCAAAAAATAAAAAAAAAAAAAAAAAAGGGGAAAAAGGTACGTTTTAGAGATATACCGTTAGACAGAGTGTCATTTAAATTTCAGATGACAGACGAGAAAATGGAATCGGCTCGTTCGTCGCTTCATCCCTATATACAATAATGGATTTGTTTCTTTACAAAGGATAAATTTTAGAACAATGATATCAGCATATTGACTTACACTGAACAATTTTCTACATATTTTCCCATTTTTTCCTATTTTCCTATTTTCCTATTTTCCTATTTTTCTTTTTTCTTTTTTCTATTTTCTATTTTTCTTTTTTCTATTTTTCTATTTTTCTATTTTTCAATTTTTCTATTTTTGCTTTTTCCTTTTTCGAAACCAGTGTCATGATAAACCAAAATTGTTTTTTCTATGTTTCATAATGCTTCAGTGAAGTCGGCAATAAAAAAAAAAAAAAAAAAAAAAAAAAAAAAAATAGAAAAAAGCGAACCATTAATTGCAGCCTCGTTGTTTCGTTCACTGATTGTTATATTGCACATAGAAAAATGCAACTACCGCAAGAAGAAAATTTTCAAACCTGCAATAAAACATGACAAAAAAAAATCAAAACATTAAATTTTTCTCCCTTTTAAAATGAAAATATTCTTCACCGAAACAAAATTTATTTGATTCAAATAATGAATTATTCGACTATTATATCAAATAAGTATTAATTGGAACCAAATAATTTTTATTTGAGTCAATTAAATGGTAAGTATTTGATTCAAATACAGAAATTATTGATTCAATTGTAGTTTATTTGATTTAAATAAAAATTATTTGATTCAAGTAAATATTTATTTGACAATAAACAAGTAATCGGTTATTTGAATCAAATAAATATTTTTTTCAGTGTAATAAGACAAATTTCTACGCGTTGAGTAATTGTTGTCAGAAATGAGGTATATTGTAAATTTAATTGAATTGTGTGGCTGCTGAAGAAATTTCTCAGTAATATAATTGATAATATATATGATATATGAAATCGCAGGAGGCGAGTCGGAATAAGAAGTCGACCGGACACAAAAGCGTGGGAAGAGCCCACGCCTCCAACCCTTCAGAACGGACGTTTTGACGGAAAGGCGAATTGAACTGTCGAATTATGTACTTTTTCCGCATTTATTACTAAATTGCTTGGAATGATTATCCAATTGAGGAATGAGTCTCCTCTGCTTATATGTCGTCAAACTTTAGCGATAAATCGACCCACGGAAATCCCCCCCCCCCCCCCCCGTGGGGGGATTCAATCCGTGTTCTTTTCCGCCACTAAAGATATTAAACTTTCCTGATTTCGAGAATCACGGCATTTTCACATTAATTCTCATCATCGAGATAAGAATTCTCCTTTCAAGTTTTTCAATTTTATTAACCTAGAAATCTAAAAATCCCAAAATGTTCATATCTTGAATAAAAAGAGAAAATGAAATATTTTCAAAAATCGGTGTATTATTTTTCCGCAAAGTGATATTGAGAAATACTGAGATTTTGCGCGCAATTATTCACCAATTTTTTCCGTTTATGGCAATAGGAATTTGCACAAAGGTGGCGATAATTTCAAGGCTACGCAGGTGATTATTATAGGAATTAAATAGAAAATGGCATTTTACGTGACTGGTCGTCGACACGTGGAAATTCAACTTGGCAGCTGACGGAGCGTGTAGCTCGCATCCGCTCCCATGTCTTCAAACTGCTTACTTGGTAAAGACAATGCGAGGAAGCGAGCCATCTTTTCTTGCTGCCGGTACAAAGTGAGCTGTACAAAGTGATACTCGATCACAAAATGAACAACAATAATGAAAATAAATAAATAAATAAATTCAAAAAAGCGAAGAAAAGAAAGAAAATTTTCCAAGCAAAATTACACTCGCTTGCGGATGAAATGATTAAATCCTGGTGTGTATAAATAAATATATATATATATAAGCAATAGAATTAATAAAAAATGAGCGATGCGCTCCGTTGTCTTTAAAAAACAATAACGATCATTGATAATCGCGGCACGAATGATTCTAAGAAGGATGGATGGCGCCGCGTGCGTCCTGGTTAGCTAGTATTCCAATCTTCTTCCCCCTAAACAGGACGAGGACAGGAAGAAACTCATCGAGAATCATTAATTACAAACGCCATTGTTCTTTCCGTCGACGCCTCGCTTGCATTCCGCACCCGGAATGACGATTAAAAAAAAAACAACAACACGCAATAAAAACCATACGAAATTTTACAATTCAACGCGGGCATAACGGGAAATAATACAGTAATTCAAATAATAACCTTCAATGAAATTCAAAAAGAGTTCAAAATGTCCCTATTTAATACTTCCAATAAAGGACCAATTGAAAAAAATTTTATTCAAATAATAATGGATGACTATTATCAAATAAACATTTATTACTATCAAATAAATATTTATTGGTATCAAATACATTTTATTTGAGTCAATTAAATCGTTTACTTGATTCAAATACAGAAATAATTTATTCAATTCGATTTTATCCGTTTGAATAAACATTTGATTCAAGTAAACATGGGAATCACAGCATAAAATTGGATAAAAAAATAATAGGGAAAATTTCAATTTTAAAAAGGGGAAATATAAATATATATTTCCTAGTTCAATGAGAATTTTAATTAACAAAAATATTTTGTAATGATTGTTTTAAATTAATGTTTAATTAGTTTGAAAAGTTTGTTTAATTTTTTCTGACAATAACGTTGGGGTTAGAATTGTAAGTTGTATTCACTTGAATCTTTCTATTAATGGATCGAAACTCTAGTAACTTTTAGAAATTATCCGCTTTGCTTGGAAAAGTTACTAGAGTTTCGAAGAAGCTGTTACTTATTCGAAGCAATAGTTACTAGAGTGTCAAGAATCAGGCAACTTTTTGGTTTAATTTCAAACGACAAAAGTCACTGGAGTAAAAAGAAAATAGTAACTTTTCCGTTTAATTTTAACAATAAATGTTACTAAAGTTTCAGAAAGTTTAGTTACTCAATAAAATTTAATTATTTCTACATTTTTATGTAGAAATAATAAGAAAATTTAACTATTTTATTGAGTAACTAAACTTTCTGAAACTCTAGTAACATATGTATTGTTAAAATTAAACGATAAGTTACTAGTTTCTACTAATAGATCGAAACTCTAGTAACTTTTACAAATTAACCGCTTACTTGGAAAAGTTACTAGAATAACTAGTAATAAGTAATAATACTTATTCGAAGCAATAGTTACTAGAGTGTCAAGAATATCTAATAACTTTATGATTTAATTTCAACGACAAAAGTCACTAGACTCCTGGAAAGGTTGGTTATACCTTATAATCGACAAAGCAGTCACTAGAGTGACGAAACTCTAGTAACTTTTTCGTATAATTTTAACAAGAAAAGTCACTAGAGTATAAAAACAGTAACTTTTCGTTGGATTTTAACCACAAAAGTCACTAGAGTTTTAGAAAATTTAGTTACTTAACAAAACAGTCACTAGAGTGACGAAACTCTAGTAACTTTTGGTTTAATTTTAACAACAAATGTTACTAGTGTTTCAGAAAGTTTAGTCACTCAATAAAATAGTTAAATTTTATATTTTCTAAATAAAACACTGGAATTGAGTTAAAAAAAAGGGGGGGGGGATGGAAAAAATGTTTATAAAATGGGAAAGAAAAGGGGAATATTCAACGTTCCGTACCAAAAATTACTAGAGTTTTAAACAAGCTATTACTTCTTCGAAGCAATAGTTACTAGGCTGACGAAACTCTAGTAACTTTTTGGTTTAATTTTAACGACAAAAGTGACTAGACTCCTGGAAAGGTTAGTTATACTCAACGAAATAGACACTAGAGTTACTAGAGTAATTAGAGTTACTAGGCTGACGAAACTCTAGTAACTTTACGTTTAATTTTAACATTAAAAAAGTCACTAGAGTTTCAGAAAATAAAATATAGCACTGTAAACTTAAAAGTATCAAATTGATCCAAATATTTGGAATCAATTTGATAATTTTGGTATCAATTTGATACTTTTAAGTTTACAGTGAGTTTATTTCTACATAAAATAGGGAAATTTAGTTGAAAAGAAAAGGGGGGGGGAGAGAAAAAATTTATAAAATAGGGGGTAAAGGGGGTATTTGACAAATTTGGGGAAAAAATAGGGGAATAGAGAAAGCGCTGTAAAACTTGGCATTTTCGTTTATAATTTTAACAACAAAAGTCACTAGAGTTTCGGAAAGTTTAGTTACTTAATAAAATAGTTAAAACTTATATTTACTTCTATATACATAAAATACTGGAATTGAGTAAAAAAAAAAGGGGGGGGGGAAAGAGGAAATATTTATAAAATAGTGCAATTAAAAATTTCTTACAATTCTGAGAATTTGAAAGAAAAATTCACACTTCTGGAATTCGTAGAATCGGCAATAATAAAATTTTTGCCAGAATTATATAAATATGGAGTATGAGGAAGACCGGAAACAACTCGGCAAATTTTCAGTCAGCATTTAAAAAGACTCGCATTCACTTCTCTTTTTTTTTAAATAATAAATTATTTCTTCTTTTAATCGCAATTAGTTCCTTTTTTATTCTCATGAATAGAATTTTAAATTCACCAAATGTGGGGAGTAAATTGCCATGATGCGGTATTGCAAAAAAAAAGAAGAAAAAAAAAGTATCATCATTATTGAAAAACCGGAAATGAGTGACGTCCGTTCCATATATATATATATATATATATATATTAGTTCAGCAAAAGGCAAACCCGATGCAAAAGGTTTTATCGCGATAGAAAATAAAACTTTTGTGGCTTATCGAGTTTGATCATGCGAGGCCAATTGGGGATAATCGTTTTAGAATGAATAGCAAGTTTTATATATTGGAGAATATATGTACCTCTTGAGTGTTCTATAGATATATTTTTTAGATGGGCACTTATACACAATAACACTACTGTATCGTAAAACTCCATTATATGCGATAATCGTATTGATAGTTAAGTAAATGTAGATATAGATAATATCAAAAGAAACGATCATTGATCTTTTGTCGATTAGAGATCGATCTCAAACTATTAGACTCTCCTGATATCGATCTGTCTAGAAGTAGAAATTCATTTTTTTCTCTCATAGGCGCCAACCACTACTAATCTTCAATAGTGCCCCTCATTCAAACAATTCGTGAATTTTTATTTACGATTTTTTTCAATTTTTCAATTTTCTTAATTGTTTAAAAAAAAAACCTTGGTAGTTACAGCTGCACTGAAAAAAATATTTATTTGATTCAAATAACCGATTAATTGTCTATTATCAAATAAATATTTACTTGAACCAAATAATTTTTATTTAAATCAAATAAACTATAATTGAATCAATAATTTCTATATTTGAGTCAAATACCATTTAAATAAAATTTATTTGATGCAAATAAATATTTATTTGATAATAGTCAAGTAATTCATTATTTGAATCAAATAAATTTTTTTTCAGTGTGTGTGCTCAGCATTGTTTATAAATAATAATTTGTTTAATAATTGATTTTCGAGGAGGTACGTTATCTTTACTATTTTAAGAAATTCCAACGTCTTCTAGAAATATTTAAATTCTAAATTATCGTAAGATAAAAAATGTGTGTAATTTTAAAGTTAATTTAATGTTTGTTGATGAAAAAGTCCATTGTTTAATATTATTGATTTTTAATTATTTTCTTTTATTGGTTATGTGTAGTAACACATTTTCTTTTATTGGTTATGTGTTACTACACATTTTCTTTTATTGGTTATGTGTTACTACACACAACCAATAAAAGAAAATAATAGGGTGAATTACATTTGACAGAATGCTTTTATATAATTGTGTATTGCCTTCTTTGAATAAGGGGCACAATTGAATTTTACTAGTGGTTGGCGCCTATGCGAGGGTGCTGAGCCCGACTGCTAAGTTTCAGCCAACATTTTTTTCTGCGAATGAAATGAGATTAAAAATTAAGGAATGGAGTTTTTTTTTTATTGTGGGAAAAAAAATAGCATTCTGTCGAGTAATTTAGAGATATACGATTTCATTCATGCGATGATGACAAAGTCGAAAGTCGTTGACAAAAATAGTACAAACACAGGCATTCATTTTATCAGTGAATGACGACAGTATTTCGAGTGCGCGCGATTGACGGAAACTTGTCCTTGTGTATGTGCAAATCGTCACGTAATTGTGAATAATTCACAATTTGCAAGTAGGCATTGAGATTTACGCTCGATCTGTGATCATGCATCATGGCAAAAAAGGGATCCATTTACTCACGCACACATTTTCAACATTATATGTATATATATATTTAAAATATACAGCCAAGCATAGATAAACTAGAGAGATAACTATACTGATTCTCACGCACACATATGCAATAAATCATCAGAGAGTAAATACGATTCTCATTCGAGCCTCCCACTCTTTCCCGGTGGACGTCACGCGAGTTTTATAGAAGCTGTCGCGTCTTCGTCATCGGATACACTCACTTCCGGCCTGTCGATGATTTTGATACTCACATTCAGTGCCGAACTCACATGGAAAAGAACCTTTTTTATTTCTTTATTTTCAAATTTCATCAATTTGTCATTATTACAACGAGATAAATTTTTCTCGCAAAGATTCAAAATTCAAGATAAAGAAATTCTTGCGATTTGCATAGATTTGAGATTGAATTACCTTTTTTTGCGATAGGATATTTTTTTTTTTGGGCAAAATATAATAAAGTGGTTCCGCGATAGAATATCACGGATGGGGGTTCCGGTAGATCGCTTCCGGTCGGCTGGCGTCACGTCCGTCTTAGAACGAGTCGAAGAAACAGAGCGGAAAAGACAAGCCTACAGCCACTGCCTGATAGTAGATGTATATATGAATGCACACCTATAACTGCGCGAGTCTTTGTAACTATATACAACTATATAATTATCACTGTGTAGAATAACAATTCTATATACCTGATATACAACATGGCCATTCCATATCGCTGAGAGGCCCGGAAATGAAACCCTATAGCAGGCGCAAGCTTTCTCGTATTTCGGTCGTTCTGGAAGTTTACTTTAGATATCTATATGGCTCAGCTGTATCGTTTTACTATTTACAAAAATCATCTTTTTCAAACATTATACTTTCTAAAAAAAATGCCGAATCGAACCAATATGGATACTAAAAGTGAAATATATTTCCTTGTTACTCGAATCTCAAAATTCGCGATTATCAAAGTTATCAAACAAGTTTCCCAAAAGGTCAAGGAAAAAGTATAATATGTGTGAAATGATTTACCTTTTCAAAAAAGAGCACATTTTTTTCCAAAACTTATCAAATTATCTGATCCACTTCTTCTTCTTTTATTTCTTCCTTTGATCTGATCCATTTCAATAAACGACAATTCAAGAACACGGCGGAATTTTTAGGTTAGCGTTGTGAATTGACAAGAAGGAGTGCCAACCACGTAACTCTAGATAATGGCACCCATGGCACCAGAGTTGCTATTGCTAGCGACCGTCACCAGACACAACTGCGCTTGCACAGAAACTTAATAGTTTCTGATTGGTAGTAAGAACCGCGCGCATATTTAAACTCCTTATATAAAATAAAATATTAAGAGAACAGTAAAAAAATTTTTAACTCTTAAATTTATTGTTTCTATGATTAGTATAATGTTTTGTAATTAAAATTAATATATATTATATTTAATATAATATTTATTATATTTATATTTAATAAAACGACATGTAGAAAAGTAAAAAATCTAAATTGAAAATTTTAAAAATATATTTCGAAAATATAATAAGAATATAATTTTGTAAATAATTTTCCATAGTAAATAATTAGTTATTTAAGTTACTATAATTTAAAAATTGATTTGTATAGAAGAAAGTAATTTTTACAATTAGGAAAATTATTCATAGTAAATATTAAGCTTAAAGCAGTTTAAGGGAATTCATTTTAATTATAAAACATTATATATACTAACCATAAAAACGATAAATTTAAGAGTTAAAAATTTTTTACTGTTCTCTTAACATTTTATCTTATATAAGGAGTTTAAATATGCACGCGGTTCTTACTACCAATCAGAATTCACATGTCCGCCACTTGTAATAATTCTTCTCTCACCTGAGTTGTATCAGTTTTCTCACAAGAGCGCTAGTGTCGCTAATTGACCACGAGGAGCCAAACAGAAAAGAAAAAGTGGAAGCTCATTATACTACTTTGTGGCAAAACAAAACAAACAATTTGAACAATTCGAAGCCATAAATTTAAAGAAGAAGAAGAAGAACTTCTGGTGATCTGTTCGAGAGAAAATATACGCAGAAAATGCAAGGTACTTCTTCACAAATACAGCAATGCACATTGTGCCAACAATTGTGATTGAAAATCACTTTCGACTACTGTTGGATTCTCTCTAAATAACGAATTCAAAAGACTTCAATTTCTAATCTAAACCAAATATTTGTTTCTCGTGAAGCTGAGAAAATTAACATCGTCTTGATAAGGTAAGACATCATTGACTTTACAATTTACACTCAGAAATTTTTTTCAATGACTTTAAAAAATGAAATTTTTCTTTCAGAAACAAAAATAATATGATTCAAGATTTTTGAAAGTGAAGTATATATCAGAAATGAAAAATGAGATCTGCGACTGATTTATTGATTCGAGTGCGCGGAGAAAAAGGCGTTAGACTCCGCTAAAGAGATAGTGATAAATACAAACATATATATAGATATATAATATTCACGGAGTTTTCCTGGCAAAGTCGACCTGTTCGCCTGTTAACTTAGTAATCGCAATCGTTCACCATTGTGTCAAGGCGAGCGGCCTTCGGCTCTTTGAGACTTGAGTACGCCATAGTGTATACGCGGTAAGAATACGAGTATTCGCACGTACTTAACGCATTCCACAGATTGCTTTTCAAGCAATCGATAAGTCCCTGCCTACTGCTAATAGAAATTAATTGCTTCATTCCTAGTTGTGCCAATCCACACAACAACAAAGAAAGAATTCATTTCGAATGCAAAATAATAAACGCGCCATATTTTAATTTATTCATTCACTCTCATGACATATTCAATTATTTCGCATTATTCAATTTTATATATTATATTTTATTCACCTGAAATTTAAATTACCGCGCACCAATTATTGTGTATACACTTTAATTAATTATTTATATTAATTAACATTTTAATTAATTTTTTTTTCTACAACTACATTTAATTAATTTGTAACAAGCCTTTTATGATACTTGCGCTTTAAAAATTCTCGCACGAGAAATAATATATAATTATAATTTAATTATCAAATTGTAATTGCAAATTCAGAGCGCACTTGGAATAGACATAATATTATATGTAATAATTTGTGTGAATTTTTCACCAATTTTTCCGCATAGGTGTATATTTTTTTTCTTTTATTGATAATGCGGTTAATTAGAGAGGAAAAATATGTGAGAAATTGGAAAGTTATTTGTGCTTTAAATTGAAATAACGAAACGGACATTTCTCGTTGATTGTAAAAAAGAAATTCTTTAAAGGGAGAGATTTAGACTTTCAGAAGGAGCGCAATGCGCGTGTAAACGGTATGATAATGCCGGAAGCGCTGGAGTCTCTTTTATATGTTCGTTCGTAACCCGCGGATTCTATTTAACCACTTAAATGCCGACTTGGCTCGCGGCAATCTCTGACGAGCGTACATTCGCGTACATCACTGGCTTGCATGTAAAGATTTACTAAATGCATTAAGGGCACTTCACAATGTAATATAAATATTCTCGAGAAAAATTATTTTTTACTTATATTTTTCTAAATAAATTTATTAAATAATAAAAATAATTTATTTATTTAGAAAAATAGAAGTAAAAATTATTTTTCCATTTAGAAAAATTATTTTTTTATTTTTCTAAATAGGTAGAATTTTCTAAATTTCAGTAACAAATATATTTTTATTCAACGGACAAGTCCGGAAACGTAAAAAATGGATTATTTATATATACGATTTCGTTTTATGAAAAAAAAATCCCATTATCTAAAATTTGTTTTCCTTCTTTCAAAGTTATATCTGAAACTGATCAAGTTTTTTTTTGCTTTTTCGTTCCTATCGCTCCAATTAAAAGTCTTTCATGTATATAGATAATCTGCTTTTTCTTTCGATTTACGTAAGCCGCACACAAGTGATGAAGCTTCCAGTTACGCACTTTTATTATCTCGTCGCTTTTATGCTCGCCGAAACCTATTACGTTATCGAACCGCCATTCACATAATTTCGCGCATCTTTTTCATCTTTGTCCCTCGCTACTAACGCGAAAAGAGAGAGAAAGAGAGAGACCGAAGAAAAAAATCAGAATGAATAATAATCTAAATAGATAGTAGGTGTTCATTCATAGTTTAAACTCGATTGTTCGGAAAGAGACTTTCCCTCTCTCTCTCTCTCTCGCCTCCATATCCAAGGGGAAAGAGGAAAACAAGGATGAGGGTGAGGAAGAAGAAGAAGAAGAACTCGCCCACACTTTCCTCGTGCGTGGGTTTTCGAAAATTCCCCAAGTCGTGTTCGTGAATTTACTTTCAAAAAAAAAAAAACGCAGAAATTCTGTATACAAATTTTACACCCGAAGAGAATTTTTTCTTATTGAAATAATTTTAGGAACAATCTAAAAACTGAGGACAATAAAAAAGTTATTGAAAAACATTTCTCTATATTAAAAATGCAACAAGTTTCACACCATTTACATTCCTTTTTTTACTCGATATAAGGCGCATGAATTTCCAAAGAGAAACGACGATAGTCAATGCGGAATTTTAAATAATGTTTCTTTGCTGAATTTAGGCACTCGATTCGTGCAGAAAATGTTCAAGGACCATTTTATTTGCTGATCACGTATGCAAGAGAGACAAATTTGAAACTCAGGAATGCGGTGTGGTGACACCTTTAAGGATACACACGCATACATATAAACGCAAACACAGATAAACTCACGAATGAATCGCACGATCCTATACGCTAGTTTCCTTCCATTTACTCGCGGATGGGTTGGGCTCTTGTGGGCTTGCCGTGGTCGCAAACTTGCTTACGGCTCATTCAAAGAAAGTAACCAACAACAATTTTCTACAATCTAATCCTCAACAGATTTCCCAGAAAATTATTCATAAAAATATTACCCTACATTTAAAAACAACTGACAAGCAAAAATCGAACAAAAACAGAACAAAAGATGAAACTATTTTAATAGACAGATTGTCAATCGATTTCCATTAATAATAATTTTAATTAATTTATAATAAAATAATAATAATAATATTAATAATAATAATAGCATAATAATAGCATAATAATAATACTAATAATAATAACATAATAATAATAATACACTGAAAAAAAAAATTTATTTGATTCAAATATTGAATTACTTGACTATTATGAAATAAATATTTATTTGTATCAAATACATTTTTTTCAGTGTATAATAATAATAATAATAATAATTTTTAAAGGTCCTAATAATTTTAATTAGGCTAAAATATTGTAAATATTCGAGTCAAAACAACTCTGCCATAGAAAACTAAGGAATGTAAACAAGTGGTATTATACAATTTTCCTGACTATTTCAAGAGAAAAAAAATTCAAATATTACTTCTAACTATTACTTTCAAGTTATATATTCTCCCGGGGCATATAATTTGTCCATTATTTTGACAAGAGCGGATCAAAAATTAAAGAATGTTCGCGATTGTGAACGGAAACAAACTTATCTCTCATCTTTGTCAGTTAGAAAAGAAAAATTTCAATTTTAAAAATATACAATTTTCCATATTTGTAAGAAAAAAAATTTTTTTCTTTTTCGAATTATCATCAATATTTTTTTGACATTGTTTTTCGAATTCCATTGAAAAGTGCGGTGAAAAATAAAAGAATTAACTTGAATATATATAAAAGGTGAAAAAGAAAGGCGCATAAGCCCACGCGAGATCCTTCTTTATCCCACGAAGATTACAAATACGACGAGTTCTCTTGAGCTAACAGTGTACAATGTACGTGGTAGGTGAACAAACGTACTTCGCTTATGTACATTCAGGGATGTATGACACCTCGAAAGAGTTGTTTTTTTATCATTAAATTAAGTCCTCTTGTCATTTAAATGCACTTTAAAAAAAAAATTCACGAGAATCTCAAATAGAAAAAAAATATAAAACCTCCATAACTTTTTTTTATAAGTAATGTTTTAGCATTACTTAAAAAAAAGTTAAAGAAACATTACTTAAAAAAATTTTTTTTTGAAATGGTAAAATAAGAAAAAATTATCGACAGATTTGAAAACAAAGCGAAAAGAGCGAAAATTTTAAAAAAGAATTTAGTTACCGACTGATAGACGGTAAAGGTACATCTAATTTTCGACACCAGGGTTCGTAGTATTTCCAATGCTTAATAAAAGTTAGGAAAATAAAATTATATTTTATTGTACAAAAATAATGTTTTTTAACCTTGTAAAATTTCCCCTTTTCTTCTCCTACACTAATGTCAATTGTTTTTATCATTTTCGATTAATTTTTGTCTCAAGTAGAAATTAATTTTAAAAGAATTAAAATACACATTTCTCGCATGTGGTGAAAAAATCACATGTTTAGTATATAAGGACGATTGAAATCTAAGTTATCGGAGTGGTCCGATATTACTCAGGCATTCATATTATTATTATAATTATTATTATTATTATTATAATATACCATTATTAATATTATTATTATTATTATTACAAAATAATGATAATTGTCATTAATATTGCAAAATAATAATGACAATTATCATTATTAAAAAAACAACATAAGAATAATTTTCTCCAGTTTCTGGGGAAAATTAGAAATGAGTAATTTAAACAAAAGTGTTAGCACTTTCGTTTCAATTACTCTAATAAGAATACTGTAGTAATGACACCGACCACTCTTTTGTTATATATGTATTTTTAAGCAAAATTCTGAATTAACTGTTTCTTGTATTTATTTTAATTTATTTATATTTTTCTAGTCTAGAAATCTGAATTATTAAAATTTTTAAACTAATTTGAATTAAAAACTGACTTTTTGTTCTTGAATTAGTTCAAATTTACTAATAATTAGTAGAAAAAATTTATTAATATACTCTAGAAATCTGAATTAGTAAAATATTTAACTAATTTGAATTAGTGAGTAATTTTTTGCTTCTGACTAACATAGTTAAAAACTTAAAATTTACTATTAAATTAGTAGAAATTTTCTAAAAACAAAAAATTGTAAAATTTAATTTTATTCTAGTAGAATTTAATTTAATTTGAGTAAAATTTAATTTTATTCTAGTAGAATTTAATTTAATTCTAGTAAAATTTACTTTTATTCTAGTAGAATTTAATTTAATTCTAGTAAAATTTAATTTTATTCTAGTAGAATTTAATTTAATTCTAGTAAAATTTAATATAATTCTAGTAAATTTTAACTAATTCAGAATCAAAAAGTCAGTCAATAATTTAAATTAGTTAAAATTGATACTAATTCAGATTTAGAGAGTAAACATTTAATTTTATTCAATAAATATTAATTGATAATCTAGTTATTATTTATAAACAAAATTTGCAAACAAATGAACAAAACGAAATTTCAGAAAATAAGAAATTAAAGATTAAAAAAAAATTGTTAATACGTTCCTGAAGTTGGAAATTGACACATGCACAATGTATATGTGCAGAAAGTTTACAGACAGATTGACGGACGAACGTGAAAATATTTGAATGGGCTCCCACGTGAACAATATTCTGGATGATAGTACTCGCACACACACACACACACTAGAACAGGCGTGTGAATTGCGAAAGCCTTGAACGACCTTTTTTGGTGTCCATCTCAAAAAGTAAAAACTACGATAAAAAGCGTGTATATATACATATAGTGAACACGAGTGTGAATGAAAAAAGAAAATAAGAATTATAAAAGATAAACTCATTTCTGTCTCTGAATGAATTTTATACGCCTACACTTTTCAAAAGGTGTCTCTTTCATTGATTTATTTCTATGTTTGTTTCTCTTTGGTTGAATTTGGAAACCATTCATTTTCTCACTACGCCTTCCAAAAATACTGACAACACATTAAAAAACGAAATGGATAAATAATCAAATAAGCGAATTCTTTTTATAATAAGGTGTTTCAAATAATTTTCTCTTTGCATTTGATGAAAACGACTTTGAAAAATAGGTGTTTAAAAATATTCAAAAATGATTGAAACTGACAAGAAAAAAATCATTGCAGTAAAAAAGTTTTTTAAATAAATTTTTAAATTGGAATTAAAAATTTAATTAAAAATTTAATTACAAATTCAATTAAAAATTCAAGTTTTAGAAATTGAAATGAAGAAGGTATTTTTAATATAGGAGAGAAAGAGAGAGAGAGAGAGAGAGACAAGGATAAGAGAGATTGAAACGACTTAAAACGTCGGCAATGGAGAAAAGGGGAAGAATGTTAAAGAACGAGAGCCAAGAGACCGTTGCAGCGACCGGAAATTAGCGGTGCGTTTTACGAGCATGGTCGCATTGCCAATGATTGCCATGGGTTTTGCCTCTCTTCTGTTTGTCTTTTCTTGTCTCTTTTCAGTGTCTTTTTCCCCATCCCACCTGAGCAGGCTAACTTTTATCTCATTCTATTCCTTTTTCTTATTTCCATTCCTCCAAATCCACCAACTCTTTTATTAATAATCACAATTTCTGATTAAACTTTTTCCCCACTTAATTCCATCAATAAAAATTGTATTAAATTCCTCTTTTATCATTTCTTTTCAACTCCACGAATATAATTCTTCAACGACAAATTTTCTTTTTCCAATTATTTCACCAATTTCCGCATATTGGAAAAATTATCCATTACATCTTCTATCGAAAACAGCGGTAAAAATTTAAAAACAAATTAAAAATTACTAAATCAAAATGAAGAAGAAAAAATTTAATCAATAGGCAAATTTGAAAAATTTTTCTTTATACACTGAAAAAAATTTATTTGATTCAAATAATGAATTACTTGACTATTATCAAATAAATATTTACTGGAACCAAATAATTTTTATTTCAATCAAATAAACTGTAATTAAATCAATAATTTCTGTATTTGAGTCAAATACAATTTAATTGAATCAAATAAAAATTATTTGGTTCCAGTAAATATTTATTTGATAATAGTCAATTAATTCATTATTTGAATCAAATAAATTTTTTTTCAGTGTAAAAGAAATTGTTTTCAAATAAAAAAAACGTCTCGAAAAAAGAAAATACCCATTGACAGACAGATCTCAGAAGATTCGCGCATCTTTGATTTTATCAACTTCCTTCCGGTTGTAGTACGAGGACACCGCGGAACCGTAGCCTACTCCAAGAAGCAAGAAGAATATATATTCTACGGGATATAACCTCTCATGGAGATACGCTGCGCGATTTCTGCCGGATGTTGTTCGCGAAGAAAAGAAAAAAATACAAATATTAAGATCCGCTTCAGTCAACTTTTCCGAAAATGGAATGAGAAAATTGCAAAAAAAAAAAAATAAACTTTATAATTGATATTTTTCCTTTAATTTTCAATTCTCCAAAAAATAAATTTTTCAAATATTCCGAAAATTCATCGCAATTATATAAAATTCTCGATTCGAAAGGAAATTGTCAATTACTATAAAAAGTCTCTCTCTCTCTGTCTCTAAATATAGTAAATTCATTGATGAATTTTTTCCTGAAAACTAGATATCTATTTATTATTAATCAAGATTGGTTTGACATTTAGAACGAAAATACCTTTCGTTTAAAAAATGCAACATTTCTCCAGAAATAGACAGACGAGACAAAAAACGAAACGATATCTTTAACGTAAAGTCGCCTGACCCCTAAGTGGGTTAGATACTATCAGATCCATACATGAAAAGTGTAAATCTCAGAAAATCCATTCGAATCATTATACTCCTTCATCGAAATTATTATAGGAAAAAAATTTAATTTACCAAAACAGTATTTTACGAGTCAATCTACAAATCTCCTGTTTTTTTTTTTTTTTGAGGAAAAAAGCTGACAGAAGATAAAAAGAAAAATATTTCCATTGGCTGTCGATTGATGAAGAGACTTGTAAAAACAAAAAACAAAAAAAACAGGTAAATAATCGTGTCATAAATTTGCGAGTTGTATACGAAACGGCCTTAAGGCCGTCCTTGCTCGAATTATGAATGGGCTCCCCTCTACTGACCCCCCCACCTGAGCAAAATCCTACTCCTCGTAGTTAAGGTCACGTGGTCCTCCCCTCTGAGGTGACGTCACTCACACACGCACAACAAACACGAAGAAGATCGCGCACACGCACAAAATTGACACACATACATAAATATTATTGGGTTAAAAAAGAAACAAATACACAGGAAACGATCCACGCCCGTAGCAAAAAAAGTGTAGGCGTGTATATATATTCGAACGACCAGTGGCTCCCGTTAGGATCCCAAACTTTTTCGAATCTAAAACCTCTATATACCTATTTGAAAAACAAAACTGAAAACAAATTTCAACTCGCCCACATTCACTTTGGTGATTTTAATATAGTTTCGAAGCTTTGGTCAAAATTGGAAGGAAACAATTCAGAGAAATGTTAATAAGAAAAAAGATCCGAAAAAAACGTAAACACACCTTAAAAACCGACAATATTTTTGATGGAAGAATTTTTATTAAATACTAATTTTATACTTTATTAGTTTTTAATTCATGTACTATTTTTCCTACTAAATAGTAATTTTCAATTTATACTATTTTTATACTAAATAATTTTAAATTTATACCATTTTTCCTACTAAATAGTAATTTTCAATTTATACTATTTTTATACTAAATAATTTTAAATTTATACCATTTTTATGCCAAATAGTAATTTTTTTATAATGGCAATTGTTAGATAATAAAATTGATAATAAGAAATGACATATGGAACCATTTTTTTTTCCGTCGAGTCGAGGATGAAAGATCATAGCACCAGCTAAGTTCAATAAATATAAACTCGTTAACGACCAGTGAAAACACAAAGCTCTCCATTAGCTTGATGCCAATGTCATTTGACACTTGTTTGTGCAGTGTAATAAATATCGACTCGTTAATAATAATCATCGACAGTTCCCGGGGAGAGAGAGAGACTTTAAACTCCATTCAGTTGAGAAGCTACAAGAAATGACTTCTTTAAATTAAAGTAACACAACACATCTCACCCACACACTTTATATTTATATACGAGCAGGAGACTATGAATCTTAATAGTCGCACTGGTTTATTGATCTTTCTGCAAATGGGTTACTCGAATACTTCCTCTCAAAGGTGTAACAAAAAAATACCACTGCAATATTCATCCAAAATAGATAAAGTTGGAATTAAATATTGTAGTAGCCTATTAGCTCAATAGAAGAAATTGCCTACCTTTTCACTTTAATATCGTTGATAATATTGAAAATTTATCCCTTTAAAAATCTCTGATTTACTAAATAGAATTTTCTCTTACTGTTATCAAAACTAGTAGAGTGAAAAAGTTACCGACTGTTCTGACGACTGTCGGTAAAGTTACATCTAATTTTCGACACCAGGGTTCGGTGTATTTCTAATATTTGGAAAAGTTAAGAAAATAAATTTATATTTTATAAAAATAATATTCTTTTAGTCCCTTTGGAAAATTTACATTTTTGTTCTCCTAAACTAAAGTCAATTGTTTTTTGTCATTTTCGATTAATTTACCAATCAGGTAGCAATCAATTTTAAAAGAATTAAAATACACGTTTCTCACAAGTGGTGAAAAAACCTGATGATTAGTATATAAGGACGATTGAAATCAAAGTTATCAGAGTGGTCCGCTATTACTCAGGAAAAAAGTAGCGGTAGCGTACCGTAGCGTCAGGGAAAACAGAAGAGAGGTCCCCACGAGCGGGGGGGGGAGGCCAGAGAGGAGAATTTGTCGACATTGGAAAAATTTCAGCGTCGTCAGTGCCAGAGTCAGAGCGGGCCCAATTGGAGCCAGTCAGAAGCCAGATTGAGAGTTATTAGCGACAGGGGAAAATCCATCAGAGCCCGATGGAAGGAGAAAAAATTATCAGCGTCCGGGTAAAAAAACCCAATTAGAGCCAGAGCCGAACTTATCAGCGCGTCATGGGAAACCCATTAGAGCCAGAGAGAGGGGATGGTGTTGATGTATCAACATCATGGAGAGAGGCCAGTCGACAAACATATTGTCGACTAATAAGATCAACGACCAGTGAGGAAAAAATTTGCCGAATTTGATCAACGACTTGCGGAATTGCCGAATACGATCAGCGATTTAGCGCGATTAACGACTTGCGGAATTGCCGAATACGATCAGCGATTTAGCGCGATTAACGACTTGCGGAATTGCCGAATATGATCAACGTCTTGCGGAATATAGCCGGATTTCAGCGTCCATAGCGGAATTAGTATAAAAAGGCCTAATTCAAACTGTAGTAATGACCACCGACCACTCTTTTATATTTTCACCACAAATTATTCTTTAGAAAATCTCAGAACTTAGGAAATATTCGAAAAGATTTTGATTTTGTATCAACAAAATACATATTATTAAATAAAAATTCCTTTAAAAAATCCAGCAATATTTTGAAATAATAATTTTAATTGATTAAAAAGATTCTCTGTCTAGTTAAAGGAATCAAAACTCCTGACAATAAAATCGACGTGGCTGATTACGAAAATTTATCTCCCGTCGTTAGGACACGAAATAAAATATATCATTCAAAAGCAAACCCAATTTTGATGATCTTTAATTATCCTGTTTAACGATACTCGTTATATCGGAGCTAAAAGCAGCAGAGAGAATCTTTTTTTGGGATTGTTTTCAATTCTTTTTTTGTTTTTTTTTTTTGTAAAATATCTGGGCTCGTTTTAAAAATGAAATGTGTTCGAGTGTCGGTGGAGTGTTTTTAATGGTATTGGTGAGCAACATGTCAAGAAAAAAGGTTCTTTAAGTTCCAGCTTCGGGCTACGGATGCTAAACTGGTTACGGCCCTGCTTCGTAGGTTGCACTTGGGTTTACCGCTGGTCTTTCAAGTATATGTCCCTATATTTCTGGTCAAGATGATACTCGATACCGATCGAATACGATCTCTCAGTATCCAAAGCGTGAAACGCGCACTTGCTTCTTTTTTTTTTCATTTCTTTCTTTTTGTGTACTTTAACTCTCACTAACATATTCGCTGACAAGCAAAATCAGAAATTAAAACCACTGTTTTAAACGAGAGGAGAAAAACATATTTATATCAACCTCAATAATAATCGCAAAATTGAAACTAAAATTTTTAATGAATTTCACAATTTAATGCCTAATAAACCTTATACGATAAATAAAAGTCAACTTGACAATAAAAATCCGGTTCTAAAAAATTATTTTCCAACTGTCTCTGTGATTTCAATAAAAATACATTCCGAGAATTAAAAATTTTATGTACATATAACAAAAAATAACAAGCGGATTTGATTGGTTTATTTTAACTTTTTTTTTCTCTTTTCTTTTTTTTTTTTGTTTCTTCTTGGTGGGATTTTGAGAAAACCAACCACGAGAAATTTATTCAATGTCAGAAAACAAATTTCCACGAATGAAAAGCGCGCGGCGATAAGAAAAATAAATCCTTACTTTTATTGATGGGATATAAACTCGGTCGACGCATAAACGTGCCCGGAATCCGAGAACAGGTATAAAGTCGTGGCAAAAGCCAAAAGGAACTAAAAAGTGGTTAAGCGGATGTTCGAACGGCAGGAAATCGGGCATAAATAACGATGGGATCTTCGGAGAGCATATCTGTTTTACTCCCGAGTACACGCTCATCTAATTTCTAGATTTTAAAATATCAATTTTCAACTCATTTTCTCCAATTCTTAAGGTTTTGAAAAAAAATTGTCTTTAGACAATTTTTTAATTTTACAATTTTTTTTTTTAATTTTGGTAAATTATTTAGGAAAATATTTTTAATTGTCATAAATAAAATATCATAAAATTGATGAACAGAAACAAGTAATAATATTAATAAATAATTCGGTGGTCAAAAAGGTAAAATAACGTAATAATAATTTAATAATTGATTCTTTTCAAAAATTAAAAAAAAAATAATAATAATAATAATTAAATAAATTAAAAAAAACACTTTCATACTGAAAAGGTGTTAATTTATAATTAAAAACTGAGAGCAAGGGCTAATTTTCGAAAATTATTTCTCAATTATCAATTTTTAAATTTAGTTCATCGCAATTTTATGAAGCTTTCAATTCACAGCACTTTAAAAATGAAATAACTTGAGATAATTAATTTTCATTCGAGATTTCGTGAACAGGTCCTCGCTTATTCTTTGAGAACTTAATTTTAAATCAATATAACGTAGCCAGCCGCGAAGCAATTCAATAATTTTTATTTTTCAAACCTAAATTTTCGTCTCGCTTTACTTTTTTATATTCCCATTACTACTTTATTTTACTCTCCCCTCGTTTTTAAGAGACGTCAAAGGAACCGGATTTCGCTTTCAGTTGTCACCGTGTATATTACAAATAAGTGGTATCACGGTTCCTTTGTCGGCATTCAGTCACTGCGATTAATCACATTAACAAGCCACTAATTGTCGCTGCCTCTCTCTCTGTTTCACCCTAGGGGCCTTATAAAGGAGTTTCACTTTTAAGGGCCTCACCAAAAAAAAAGACCCCAATCGACCTCAAAGTCTCGACAAATTTTTAAACAACCTCTAACCTTTTTCTTATTCACGTATATATATAATATCCGTTATACGTATCTGCTAATGAAATAATTAACGCGGAATTATTCCAGCCAATTTTTTTTTTTTTTTATAAAATTGGAACACGATATTTATTCTGGGAGTTTCGATTGTCGGTACAAAGCTTTGATATTGAGGGCGTTATTAATCATACGAAAAAAGCAGTTCGTGATCGAGCCAATTCTTTCATTCATCATCGTGATAAAATATTTTCCTCTCATATTATAGTATTTTTTTTTAATCCGAGGGACAATTAAAAAGTATTTCAATTTAACTCTTGCAAATAAATTAGTGCCATTTTTTTAATTAACTCTTGACTATAAAAAAGCTCAATATTTTTATTTTCATATATACATTTAAACGGATTTAAAATAAAGATATGATTATTAATAATAAAGATATTATTAATTTTTATTAATTAAATTTATCAAATTTATCAAAATAAACAAAAAGAATCTGTCATAAAAATCGAATGGAATATTTAATTGATTTGCAAGTCAAAAATTGAAAAAAATTTTTTTCCTTTTACTAAAAGTGTGGAGCACCCAAAGCGAAGAATATATCGGAGCAAAAGGGACAGTGCAGCTGATAGCACACATTGGATCACAAGCGTACAAATACAAGAACGGTGTACGATCAATGAGCCGTATCCTGCTAAACTGTTAAGAAGGAAGTGGTTCATTGCTGCACGCTCCATGTCCACATTGCTTGCTAGCTTCGAAGCTACGTTATACCATTGTACGCTCTGCTTTATGTCTCTAGAAGTCGCCTTTGGCGCCGTATACCTTCGCAAAAAAAGATGTTTCACATCTGCCGACGATCCGGCCGGAAATGCTCGCGAAAAATTCAGAGCGAAACCGTTTCAGTCTCTCTCCTTCAACACTGTTTCTCCTTCATGCATTCTCGAGTTACAATTAAATTCTGTTTAAAATATTTTATTCTCCCTATATATAAGTAACATTAAACTATAAGAAAGTTTCTATTGTTCGCGATAGAAAAAAGGTATTTTCATCTCAATGTTTATTTAAATTGAATTCAATTTAAATTCACTAATTTTTTTTTCTTTTTTGAAATTTATTTCCCGTTATAATCGAATCTTGAAAAAGCGAAATAAATACCTACACTTGGCCATTTAAATAAATCCTTATAAAGAATATTTTCAAACTGTATCAACGTTTCCTATTGAATAGACATCCGGTTGGGAGAAAATATCCAATGATATTAAATTGTTAAATTAATATCTCCTTGAACGCTAATCTTTTTTTTATTATTATTGTATTTAGATTTTTTTATCTCTTTCCACCAAAAATTATTATCTCTTTTTTCCTAATACCTTCGTTACCATTTATGGTCTATTTCCGTTCTAAGAAAATACCCAAAATGATTTGGGGAAAATATTTTTTCCCGATTCGAAATATAAGTAAAATCAAAAACTCACCGGTATTTTGCTGCTTTTCAAGAAATCCAAAAGTGCCTCCAAAGCTCCTAGTGTTGATGCTTGAACGAAAACACCTCGCTCGGCAAGTTTGATGTTTCCAAGAACGTGAGTCAATTCCAGAGCAATTTCATCTCGAAGAACTTCCACTTCGTCTGGTTTTTGAGCCACCAAAAGATTCAAACCTAATTCAAAATAACGTTAAATTATTCGACATTATTCGATAAATTCCGAAAATATTTCAAATTTTTCTGTGAAAATAATTTTTTACCAGCAATGGCTTTTTCAAGATCTTTAGCAGCAATTTTCACACCTTGAGCAGCTTTAATTTCCCGATACTCTTGATACGCATTCTGTAAAATTAAAATTTTAAGTGATATTTTTTTTTTTGTTCGGGTAATTGAAAATTGAATGGAAAAATAATTGAATAAATTTTTTAACAATTTTTTGTTCATACTTTGACTCTCAATTCCTTCAACGGCTGTGGCATGAGAAGGGATCGAATTTGCGTAACAATCGGTCCATCCGTTCCAGCGACAATCATGGTGTCGCCTTCTCTCAACAATCCATTGACTAGAATGCAATCTATTGTCGTTCCAAGTCCCGGAAGAGCTTTAACTTCCAAAACCGTTGCTTGCAATTCTTCACTGTACATCAATCTCTTTGCCAATGGACCTTGACAAGCGTCGACGAGCAATGCCAGAAGATTTCCCATTCCTTCTCCTTTAATTTACAATTTACAATTTACAATTTATAATTTACAATTTACAATTTCCAAAGTAATTAATGTTAATAAATTGAATTTTAATTTTTTATTACCTGTTATGGCACTCGTTGGAACCAGAGAGACGTAACTCCTGGGATCCGGATTCTCGTAAAATAATGCAGCATTTAAGCCCTGCTCAGCAAATTGAACAATCACATCTTTGTAACGTTTCTCAAATTCCCTCTGAGTATTTATTGACTGTGCTTTAATGATGTCCTGTACATCTTTGCGATTCATCGTATTCCAGTCGTAAAGCCTGTCTATCTTATTAAGCGCGACAACAAAGGGACATTTCTTTGTTTTCAAAAGATTTATACTCTCTATGGTCTGTGGCTCCAATCCATGCATAATATCCACTACTAAAACGGCAATATCACAAAGAGATGAACCACGATTTCTCAAATTACTAAAAGACTCGTGGCCTGGGGTGTCGATGATCAGTAGACCAGGGATTCTTATTTTCTTATCTGCAAACTAAAATAAACAATTATTTAATATTCAAACATTAAAAGTTGCCTGTCAAAAATTTTAGGTTGTTTATGATAGTTTACTTTACTAAAGATTCCTTTCACCATTGAAAAATGTTTCTAATTCTAAAGTGAAAATATTAAATAATGTTTATCAACTAACCCCTTTCACGTGCTTGGTAGAATCTTGAATTGCATCAATCGGTACGTTCGTTGCTCCAATTTGTTGTGTGATTCCACCAGCTTCTCCATCCTGGACGTTCGTTCTTCTAAGTTTATCAAGAATTTTCGTTTTTCCAGTATCTACATGTCCTAAAACGCAGACAACTGCTGCCCTTAAATCATCCAAATTCTTTTTCTTCTCCGCTTCAATTCGTCGCGTTTCTATTCGTAATCTAGCACGCTCTTTTTTACGTTCAGCGTCTGTCATTTTATCCTCCGTACTACTATCATCTTCACTCTCCTCATCGGAATCCGAACCAGACTCACTATCCGTATCCGATTCAGTTTCAGAAGATTCTTTAGCAGGTGTTTCTTCCTTGGATGTTCCTTTCTCATTGGACTTGGGATCTTCCTCAGATTTATCTGTTGAAAAATTAAAGTTTAGAAAGCAATGTAATGAAAGAAAAATAATTTGAAAGATTTTAAATTTATTGACCTTCTTCAGCTTCGTCGCTTGAATCCGCATCCCAGGAATCTTTGACTTCATCCTCCTTCTTGATATCCTCGACTTTTGGTTGTTGATCGACTATTTCTACCTGAACTTCGGTTGAATTTTCATCCTTCTTTTCGTCTGTTTCCTCTATACTAACTTGAGATTTCATTTTACTTGGTTTGACTCTCGTTCCTGGCCTCGGCCTCTTCTCCGCAGCTTCGGGCATTATACCTTGAGCTTTCAAGGCCTCAAGCATTGCCTGTGCTCGTTGTTGTGCCTGCTTTTGTTTAGGCGTTAAAAATTTGCCTTCTGCTTTAAGTCTCTCCTTTCTTTGTTTCTCTTTCAATTTCTTTTTATCTTTTCGTTCTTGCTCTAATCTAATTTGTTCTAAACGTGCCTGCTCGCGTAATTCTTCTTGACGAAATTTCTCTTCTTCCTCAAGTTTCAAACGTTCTTCTTCCTCTTTGGCCTTTTTCAAAGCTTCTTGCATTGCCAAAATTGTCTTTTTTCCTGGTCCTTTTCCTGTAATTGTAAAAAAAAGAAAGCAAAAACGAAATTAAATAACTATAAACAATCATTTTGAGATAGAGAAAAATTAGGTTTATCATACCTTTTTCTTTTGGATCTTCCTTGGCACCTTTCTTCTTTTTCTTTTTATCATCTTCCTCAGCTTCCTCACCCTCAGCGTCATCTTTTTCCGTCGGTTTCTCAGGTTTTACGATTTCCTTCTCTTCTGCTTTCTCTGCCTTTTTAGGTTCATCACCCTTTTTGTCAGCATCCTAATTTTAATATCCAATTTAGTTTTATTACAGAAAATAAAATATTATTACTATTACAGAAGGTATATATCAATTAATTTATTATATTGTCAACTTACAGCTTTTTTCTGAGCCTGTTTCTTAAGCCTTTCCCTCTCCTTTTTTTCCTTCTTTTTCTGAGCTGCTGATTTCATTGTACTAACTTCTTGGTCATCTTCATCTTTTCCCTCTTCCTTTTCAATTTTCTTTTCTTTCTCTTGACTGCTTTCCTTGGCCTTTTTTTCATCTTCTTCGGGTTTCGGCATCTCGACAGATTCTTTCTTTTGACCAGAATATTCCATTTCCAATTCAGCCAGTACTTTTTCAATATCCTCTTCACTGTCATTTCGCTTCTTCTTTGCTGAAAAATTTTCAAATCGTAAATATTATTCTTTTTGAGAAAATAAAATACGTTATAAAACATTGCGATATTTATAAATAATTTGTGAATTTGTAAAAATTATGATTAAAAAAATTTAATGTACCTTTCTTTCCCTTTTTCTGTTCTTGGGCAGTTTGAGACTTTGAATTTTTACTTTTATCAATAACTGGCTTTTTATCAGATTCATTTTCACTTTCTTGTAGGTCTTCTTCATTGTCATCAGCATCATTATCATCATCATCATCATCACCCTCGACGTTTAAAAGAGCAAATCCTCCTTTCACTGCTTTAAAATAGTTAAAAATGTAAATCTTATTACTTTTAAAATAGTGATTAAAAGAAAATCACAATTCTTACCTTTATTTCCTTTTGTTGATTTAACTTGTTGAATTGGAAAATCATCATCAGATTCTGAAGCCTTTCTAGCCTTTGCTTTTCCTTTTGTTTTCCCTTTTATTTCTTCTGCTTTACTCTTTATTGACTCTTCTTCATCAACATCAGAATCAACATTCTTTTTACCCTTTTTCGCCTTTCCTTTGGTCTTTTTTGTATCCATATCAGAATCATCCGAATCAACTTGTTTTTTCCCCTTTTTATTCTTCTTACCTTTTTGCTTTTGTCCCTCCATCTCTTCATCGTCTGAATCATTGTGCATATCTTTCTTACCCTTTTTACCTTTCGGTTTAGATTTTGATTTTTCCTCTTCGGAATCAGCTCCTGAATCAATGGACAAGGCAGCGAAGCCTTTTTTTGATGCCTGATTTTTTCGATTTTTTAAATTAGCTTTCGATGGTTCTGTTTCTGAATCAGAATCTCCATCTTCAATAGACAATGAACCCTTTTTTCCTTTAGATTTTGATAATATTTCCATGTCATCATCGGAATCATCACCTCCTTTCTTTGATTTTTTATCTTTTTTCGATGTTTTTGACTTGTCGACTTTTAATTCACTCATCTCATCAGCCAAATCATCTAATTCCTCTCCTTTTTTCTTCTTCTTGTCCTTTCCCTTGGTTTTTGATTTTGCCTGATCATTATTTTGCTGTTCTTCTATTTCCACATCACTTTCACTGAAAAATTAAAAAAAATTTTTTATTAACTTTATGTATTAAATGATTATAAACATGATTAAAAAATAATATTAACAAAATTCAAATATTCTTAAAGACTTTTGTATCACAAGTGTTTTTATTATTATTTACTCATCTTTTGTTATTTTCACGTTATTTTCATAAAACTTGTGTCAACACAAAATTCATGACAGTAAATAAAAATTCTAAACCTCAGTACATACACAGTAAAATTTAATATTCAGAATCTAAAATAATAATAAAATTTTCCTCTTTCTTTTAAAAGCATTTTTCTTTTAATATTCTAACCTAACCTATAAAATACTAAAAACAAAATTCACATTCAAATAATGTCATCAAAATATTATTAGATGTCTTTAAGTAGCTAGCGACATGATATAAATATAATTAATTAAACAAATACGACCAATTAGAATTTTTAAATTTACAACACATAAAGTGTTATAAATTTTCACATGGTCTTTAAATATATTTCTGAAAAAGAATATAATTTAAAAAAATTAAGACGCACTATTGAGTCAAATGTAAAAATTTCCAAAAGTAGCAATGTTGACAATTTTAAGATTAGGACAAAATTGATCTTTAGGGAAATTTAAAGAAAATAAGGGAAAATAACATTCGAGAATTCAGAATAAATGTACCTAACCTATACATCCCAGATGGAAAGTATTGCATCACAAATCGGATGAAATATATTCAAGCAGTGACGCTTTTACAATTATGTGAATTCTATAAGTTTTGTCAATTTATTACAATTATAAAAAACTGATGGAGGGTATTTTATGTCCTTCAAGATTAATAACGTAAGTACAATCTGTCTGAAAATAAACTCACATTTCGTTGTCCTTGTCAGCACGCCTTCCTTTCTTTGCCTTCCCCATTTCTCTCAATCGACTAGATAATTAATTTCACCACTTTTTTCGCGTAAAATATTCCACATTCGTGAGATTCTGCAACATGAGAATCGAAATTTTGCACTTTGTAAAATTGACGGATATCACCCGGTTTTCACCTCAAGATCTCGAATGACGTGAAGTTGCTCTCACATGTTAGAAATTCGTTTCACAATGTTGCCAATCTAACATAAAGAAACTCAATCAATGTTACCATCATCAGTTATTTACTAACTTCAGTTAGTTAGAATGAAAAAGATTTCTTTCCGGTGGAAATCGTATGTGAATGATTACATATTTCATATACGATAATTGTGATTAAATTTTGAGGAAGAAGAATACAAAAATTCATTTATACACTTTTTGCAAAATGATTAATTGGAAAAATTAAAGAAACGTTGTAGGTGACGAGTTATTTATAAAACGCAAAGTACTGGTATCATAACCTCATTTTCGGTTAAATCTCTAGGAATTTTTATATATATTTTCTTATATATATACTAAAATGAATATAAAAGTGATTATTTCCCGAAATTTCGGGGCAAGATTTGGACTATCTAATATTTTTTCTGTGAGATCGTGTTCATCAGCTGAGAAATCTGTAAAATTAAAACAACAAACAGAATCTGGAGAACTCGTGTATGATGAGGTTCCTATCTTTGAAAAAGAAGGAGAAAACGAAGAAAGAATTATGAAATTGAGAAACAAGTCTAGATTAAATCCAAGTGATCAAAATCGATTGCATGGCAAGAAACCGTACAATAAAAGTATGGAATGGTTCGTAGTCTATAAAACATCTAAAGAGGAAAAATCTTTTAAGTAGTTAATAAAATAAAAGTATAGCAAAATTAATATTGTAATTAATAAATTCTAGGTATCATAATACGGTAAAATCAAAGAGAAAAATATTAGGTCAATATGGATTAAAAGCTCTCGATGCAACACCTGGAATAGCTTGGCCAACAGAAGATGATGTCGAAGATTTAAAAGAATATGAAAAGGTCTATAATCCACTATCCTTACAGGAAAATTGGAAATTATTCGAGGAAAGAAAACAAGCAGCCGAAGATGAAATAAGACTCAGGTATATTTGTTAAATTCCTTTTTTTCCCTTCACTTTTTTACATGTTAAAGAACTTGTTATAAAATCTATATTAATTACTCTATATTTATTTATCCAGAGATCAAGAAATCGATGAAAAGTTAAAAAATATGAGTAAATGGAAAGCAGATTTACAGAAGAAGATTGATCAAAAGCAAGCCAGCGAGAATGCAGCGCGACTAAGAAAAGAAAAAATGATGGAAGAAATTCGTCAACATTTTGGTCTCAATATAGATCCTCGTACAGTTAAATTTAAAGAATTAATGGCCCAAAAGGAGGAGGAAGAGAAGAAGCGAAAGAAAGCCATGAAGAAAGAAGAAAAGGCGGCAAAAGCATTGAAATTAATGAATGAACAATTACAAACAATGGATGAAAATACAAAAGTTGAGGAAGAAAAAGAAACAAAAGCTACTATCAACGATAATGCAACAAAGGATCAGAAACACAAGGAAACGAATAAAGCATAAATAAAATATATTAATTTTGTAAGGAGTTGATTTTTTCCAGTGTTTTAGAAAAAATATTAAAAAAAACCTTCTTGTAAATATTATCTTATATTTTCTTCACTAATACAAAAACATTACACACAGTTTTATAAGGACTAGAAAAAACAAAGAATAGCAATGCATAGTAATAAATCATGCTTCTCTGAAAGGAAACATCGTCAAGTGAAAATTCATGTTCCCTGATAACTGTTGACAAAAAAAATTTTGTTTTCAATTACACGACGAACGATCAACTCCGAACTTCTGAATTAATGATTGTAGAATCAATATCTTTTTCAAAGTCAAGTATAATTTGCTTATTAGAATCGTCATTTTCAAATTTAAATGAAAAATCTTTTTCTAAGTTTGGTGTTGTTCGTTCTTCAGTGAGAATGACATTCTCAACAAATTGAACGTTCTGTAGTTTCGACTCGTCAATGAGAATCACACGAAACTTATTTTTATCCATCACGTGTCAGGCGGATTGCACTTGAGATGGCGATGTAAACTCGTAAAATTGGAAACTAAGTTCCTCGCCAAAAAGATTGTCCGGCGTTATCATATCAGGATCGACAATATTGAGTCCCAATGCTGCTGGATTTAAATCAGTGACTAAATAACCCTCGCCAATTAATCCACATTCTTCTGCCACAATTTCTTTCGAAACGGGATTTAAAAAATCTAAAATCAACAACAAATCGTCTAATTAAATAAATTCTCTTCAATTGATAATGTTTTAGTAAAATAAAAAACCTGTCTCTTTTGCAGAACCTGGTTGCTCCAGTTTAATATTCTGTTGGGTTCCATTCTGTTCGTTTTGAGCCAATGCCATTGGAACGAGATACTGTACTTCAACTTCTCTCTTAACTCCACTTAAAATTTGCTCTGCACAATGTTCCAGTGTCACGGAATTCACAATTTCTTCCGTCTCATCATCTCTTGGTTGACTGATACTCGCCGTCGCAGCTTCAACTTCATCAACGCTGATCATTTGACTGAAAGAAATTTATAATTATTCAAATTGTCAATTTTTCAACCGAAGGAAATTATAGTTAAATGAGAAGAATTCCTGACTTTATGGGATTATTTTCCAGAATAGATTTATTGTTGACAAAATGACGAGATCTTAATTCATCCTGACTGGCGATCGCCCAAAGATGTCCCGCTCCATGGGGTGCCTTGGATCCTTTCCGAAAATGTGGATTTATTGAGAGATTGTGTCGTACGGAATTTTTCCAACGATCGTCATTGCTTTTGTAATATGGAAAATGTTCCCTAAAAAAAATATTGCAGTTGAGTATGTTCGAAATTTTTATAATATTTTTATAATAATATAAATTATAATCTATGTTAATATATTATTATATAATACAAGTTGAATTTTTTACAGAGATATCTGGAAATTATTGTTGAAATTAATTCTTAACGAAGAGGGAAAAAAAGAAGAGAAAGATAAAGAAAAATTGATTTCAATCCACCCTTGATCAATTTTTGGCCGAAAAAAATGTAATTTCCTTCACCTGCCCATCGCGACGTCACGGCTTCGCAACTTTTGCACCCTCTACACAATCATTTCACAGCCCTTTCTTTCGAGGGTCATGATCTGTTTTAAAGACGATATAAACGCAACTTTTATTCGCTTCGATGAACACACCGATTTGAATAATTCTTTTCAAAATCCTGTTTTCTCCGAAATCAATAATTGAAGAACGAAAACAACGAAAATCAGATAAACAATCTATGAGAGAAAATAAAGTAAAAAAAAAGTAATTTTTTGGGGGGATAAATAAAATGAAAAGTGAAAAAAATTTCGAATATGAAATTTTTAACAAAATAGAGAACAAAGGTATGATAAAATCATTGATTAGAGGAAGGAAGTTACTCTCAATTTATTCATCAGAAGAAAATATAGTTCTGATTCTAGGGATACATGCGAGATTGGTGAATGAACTATAGGTTTCCTGAGTTTTGCTATCGAACAGGTGAAAGTTCGTGGGTGGGATGAAACAAGGAAGCGAAGAAGGATAGAGAACAACCAAGCCGGCTAGTGCCATAGGGTGAGTACTTGGTACCAGGTGGTGCCAAGCACTGGGGCCAGTGGTACCAAGATGTACCAACTTTCAACCCCTTTCAACCCCTCTTTGCAACGTCGCACGACGTCCTTGCTGTTCGAAATCGAAACAGCGCTGGACAATAAGTTTTCAATTTCTCTTTCCTTTTTTGAATATTTTTCAACAAATTTAAATTAATTAATGTAAAATTAATTTTCAATTAGACAGAAAATTTTCAAAATACTGAGAAAAAAAAATCAATTTCAAGACAAAAAGAGAAAAGAGAAAAAACAGAAAAGAGAAAAAATGGAAAAATACTGAAATACAGAATAAAGTAAAATTATTAAATGGAAAATAAAATTTACTTACGAAATCCATTGATAAATGGCAGAGACAGTGAGTTCGCCTTTTTCTTGCAAGGCATGTTCAATTAATTCAGTATAGGTGAAGGGCGGCTTCTTGGGACCATTTTGACGAACACCGTTTCTATTTTCCAAATTTGATCCATAAGACAAAGCATTTCCATCGCGTTGATGTGAAAAACACGAATTCTCCGTGTAATTTTTTTTCAATTCATGAAATGATGACGTCGACGCTCCAAAACGATTATTCTGAATTTTATTTCTGTGGCCTGTAATCCATTCAGTTTTTTAAAAATAATCTAATTCTTTAATAATTTTGAATATAAATTTTAAATTACTTATTTGCTTATTTCTAATTTTACTAATATTTCAAAAATTTTTACAGATTGAAAATTCTCACTAAATTGATTATCTTTTGGCGAAAGAAATGTGGACCGATCGTCAGCGGCTTCAATTAAAGAATCGAGTTTAAAATCCAAGAGCCAGGATAAATTGCCATTTTCTTGATCCTCAATTGAATTGTTCTCTTGGAAACGAGAAAATTGACTTGTCCTACTGCATGATGGTTTTATTAATGGCACTTGAGGGATTTGCGGTGGTTCCCAAAAATGTTGAACCTCCTCGAAATTTTGATTGGAAAATTGTACATTTATTGGTGTCAAAATTTGTCCATTTGATTGAATCACGTGATTATTGATATCATCGAGATTTCCTTGATCCAATTCGGATGTTTCCCAATTTCCATCAACGACCAAGACCTCCAGTCGTGTTACAGATCCAGTTTCATCGATTGATATATTGGAAAAATCGGCACTCGATATTTGTGTCATGACACCATCTGACGATTGCATTTCAGTCATGTACCTAAATGTTTTTTTTTGTGATTAAATTTTCCATTTTTGAAACAGTATTGAAAATTTTTATCCAAAAAAAGATATTAATGTACCGTTTTCGTCCGCCCTGATAAATTTCATCGCAGAAGTTTTCAATGTCCAAATCATCGAAAACTTTTCTCTTGTTACGAATTGTATTTTCGGTAACATCGCGATTTGGCACATTATTGGTGCCTGATGTGGGTCCAATCATTACGTTCTTAATTATTTAGGAATAAAAAAATATCAATCATAGAATATTAAAAATTTAATTTTTTTTAAATTATCAAAAAAATTTTTTTATTTTTTCAAATCCCTTTAATTTTCAATATAAATTCGATGAAAAATCTATTTTGCAATTTTTCAAATAAAAAGTAAAAAAAAATCTGAAATAAAGTTTCGACTTACCAAATTATTGAATATTGTCCAAGAAACTTCTTTTTGGGAAAAATTTTATTCACTTTGTATAATGAAATCTTTACTTCCACTTGAACATCACTTGAAGATATTTATTTCACTTTTCAAAAAATTGAAGAACCATTAAAAGGTATTTTGAGAGTTTATAGAAAACTTATTCGCGGACAAATGAATCCGATTCTGATTAATATGAACGTCTTTTAAAACTTTTCTTTCTTTTTACAATTTTTATACAATAAAATTATTATTTTTTTCTTCGATGAAATATATTCAATGGGGGAAAAACTAATGACAGAAGGACGTTTAGATTTTTCAACCTAGTCAACGTTTTCAGAGCTTCTGAATCGAAAAGAGGTTTTCGAGTGTTTCGTATTTCTGCTGTTAACGCGGCGAGATGCGCGCGCATTAAAACAAAGCGCAAACGCAGATTAATTATCAAAAAAAAAAAAAAAAAATTTTAATTACTAAAAATAAATATTTACTAGATCGGAAAAAAAACAACAAAAACAATGGAACAATTTTGAAGCAAATAAAATTTTTTTATTAATTATTTATATATTTAAAAAAAAGTTATTCAGGACTTAAATTTATTTTCCTTTTTTATTAACACTAAAGTTTATTAATTTAAAAAAGTAAATAAAAATTATAATGATCAAATAAATCAAGAAGGGGATAAATATTATTATTTCTTGACCGAGGAAATTATTTTCTATGTTAAAATTTAAATTTCCCTCCCGCCCGCCATTGTAACCAACAAAAGAAAAATTGGCAATATTGTTATTTCACAGAAGCAGAGAGCAGACGACAGATCTGCTGCCATGTGATGATTAGTTTGTCATCAATTTTCTTCACAAAACAAAGTTGAGAAAGTTTCTTAAAATTCTATTTATATTAAATAAAATTGACAACTTTTAATATGAATTGTAAACTAATTCTACGTTCTTTATTATCGTCAACGATTAAAAATGGTAAGAAACATATTTACACAACGGCTAAATGCAAAGCGGATGTTTATGAAAAAGATCACAGAGGAAGAACCAAGAACAAAATTTTTCTGCCTAAAAAAACACCGCAGCAAGAAGAATGGGAGGAATTAAATTATATAGAAAAGTTGAAAATTGAGTGGAAATTATACAAAGAACAAATTAAAGTCTTTGCCGATGAAACAAAAGCTCGATTTGAGGGGCCTATTTTGGAATATAGACGTGGTGAAGTTGACGTTTGTTGGAGATTCAGTGAAAATCCAGAGTGCTTGAAAAAGTGGATTGTAACTGCAGATGCTGATTGTGATGACGGTTATTCATCTTGCAAGTATGTTGTTTCAATTTCTTACAAAATTTAAAGGAAAATCTTTGTTTTCTCAAATTTTCTTAAACCTTTCTTAAATTTCAGATTGGAATTGTCACCAAATGGAACGGGTATATTCAGTGGAATTTTGGACACAAGAGTTCCAGATACTGGAGAAAATACCCACGCTGGATTTTGTAATATAAGAACTGTCAATGCGATGAAATCATTTTACAGGGATACAGAATTGGATTGGTCAAATTACAGTCATTTACGAATGCGTGTCAGAGGCGATGGTCGTGTTTACTTTCTAAATATTGGATTAAGACAAACTTTTGATGTTCAATGGTTCCAAATTAACAAGTATTTATTAATGACACGCGGAGGACCTTATTGGCAAGATATTAAAATACCTTTATCCAAATTTTTCTTAACCCACAAAGGAAGTGTTCAAGATCGACAGCAACCTATGGAGAAACATAAAGTAAAAAATTTTGGAATTACACTTGCCGATAAAATTTGCGGACCTTTTAAATTAGAAATTGATTATATTGGTTTAGAACATGACGATTATTGTCCGGAAGAATGTGCTTATGAATCTTATTACATCAATACTAGAAGATGGTAAATTACTTATTTAGAAGTGCTTATAGTTTTTATTATATAAAGAAATTATGTAAAATGAATGATTAAAAATCTTGTAATTTAATTAAACTAATTTTAAGCGCATACTGTTAATTTTAAATACAGTACTATGTAATATAATTTGTAAATAAAATTAATTTTCAATTATAAATTTAAATATTGTTCAAAGTTCAAACTGTTTACATCTAGTGAAGTTCAATGGCGCTTTAGTCGTGAGCGGTCGATCATGTCGATCATGTCTAAATTGCTCGAGAAATTAAAACGCTAATTTCTTTTCCTAATAGTTTTTAAATTGTTTTTAATAATTCTCCTAGAATTGAAAATTCATTATGTTTAATTGTGAAAAATTTAGATGACCAAAATATATTGAATATAAAGTAAGTAAGCAAGTATTAATTCACTCACAACCAAATTCTAACCTCAAAACAATTTTACTTACGAAAATAAATCAAATAAATAAACGCATTTAACGTTATAATTTTTCATTTTTGGACAAAAAAATATATCGTATTTCTTGTCATTCTTAACAATATGTTATTAATAGTGTCATAAATATTTACGACTTGTGCCACAAACTTATAACCTAAAAATTATTTTTTTCCTAAATTCTGTATATTTATAAGTTTATAGAAATTATTTAAATATGGGAACTATGCAGAATTAAAATGTCCAAAAGGGGTCTAAAGTAAATCTGAATTAATTTTTCAATTCTTTTTTAGATATAAGTATCATTGTAGTATGAATTACTTCATTCTACCGGCATTTAATCGCTGTAGAGTTTATAATAATAGATATAATTTGGAGAAATGTCTACATCAATTGCAAGCGAGACTTTATTATGGAAAGTGCGAGAGCAGAAGGAACAATCACGTAAATGGAAAAGAACGAATTCCAAGGAGGAAAGTTTTAAAGGCAAAAATCTTACGTGACTTTCGTGAGACGAAAGAAAAAGTTGGACTCTATATCGAGAGAGAAAATATATGGACTATTCCAAATCTACTTTGCATAGGTCGAATTGTAACTTCACCTTATCTCAGTTACTTGATTGTCTCCCAAGACTATCAGGTAATAAATTCACAAAAAAAAAAAATTGTTGCTTTTTTTCCACACAAAAATTTGAAATTTAAACTTCTCACACGTAATCCTGTGGGGAATCTTTTGTAAGTTCCTTTATAGGATTTCACGTGAGTATATTGAAAAAAAAAATTGCATGCGATAAATATTTTTCATACCAGGAGAATGAGAAGACTGAAATCTGCACTAGGTAGCGTTATGGTTCCTCGGTATCGCTGGTCTCACCGATTTAGCTGACGGATGGATTGCTCGCACCTGGACATCACAGGCATCGAAACTCGGCAGTGTTTTGGATCCCGTTGCTGATAAACTCCTCGTTGGATGTCTCTTTCTCTCCTTGACGTGGGTGAATTTAATCCCCGTTCCCTTGACAATGCTTGTCGTCGCCAGAGATGTCATTTTAATAATGGGCACATCATTTATTCGCTATCGCAGTCTTCCCCCTCCGGTAAGTATCCTAATTAACAAAAAAACGATTGATTATAAGTGTTTAATAGTTAAAATTGAATTTGTTTAAATTTCCATTTTTCTGAGTCGCTCAACTGACGGTGAAATTTCATTTTAGAGAACAGTGGCAAAATATTTCGATCCTACACTCGCTACTGTTCAAATAAAACCACATTGGGTGAGTAAATTAAACACAGGAGTTCAACTTGCTTTCGTTGCTGGAACCCTTGCGGCGCCTGTTTTTCAATATGTTGATCATCCTATTTTAAAAGGGCTTTGCTATCTAACCGCCATCACGACAATAACCGGTGGTTTAAGTTATGTTTTCTCAAAGAATGGATATCGAATTCTCAAAAAGAAAGCAACACGCCATTCCTCAAATGAATAAACAACATGTATTTAAAATTGACAACTGTATATTGTATAATAGCAGATATTTACTATTTTTAAACTATGTACAGAATCTTAGTAATATTGTATGTATATATATAAAATATTTTCTTCAATGCAATTTTTTTCCAACATTTATTAATCTTCTTTCCAAATCCATATTTGAGAAAATTTTTAATATTTGTTTTTAATTTCGGAAAAAATGGAACTGCTTTTGAACGTCTTACAAATGTTAGAATTATATTAATTAATAAGAATTTTTTCGAAAATTGAATCATTTTTTGAAACTTAACTTTGAAAAATAATTTGAAGGAAAGTTTTCGAAGAGAAAATAAATAGCGGAATTGGAAAATAGTTTGCGTTCTCAAGGTTCTATAGGGGAAGTCAAGTTGGAATTTTCCAGTTTATGAATCAGCAGATCAGTGATTGAGTTTGACCCTCTTCCACCCTTTGCGCCACTTTATGAAGGGGTTGTAGATTGAGGGTCGCGCACGCGTTGTTTCAATTGAGGTGCTGCAGGCGCACGTCTCAGCAAGCAACAGAGTGCTGTATATCCCCGCCCACGTATTATTCGGCGTTATAACCACGTTTGTAATCAAACATACCGAATAGACCACGGGGACTTCCTGGCCGATTGGATAATGCATCATCAGCCGGATCTTGCTGGTGTCTTCCTCGAAGATTCAAACGACCCAACGCACTTGGTCACCCTCTAACGGGCGAGTATGATTCTGGCTGGATCAGACCATTTCATAGCGGGTAAGTCCACTTCTAAACACCATCTCCCTGAATAAAATATGTCCTCACCTAATTTTTCTGAAACGCAATTAAACATTATTATCATTCATTTTTCTAATTACAATTTTTTTTTCAATTTTTTATTTTTCATACACCTATTGAAAATAAAATCATTACCAAAATAATTTTATAAAAACCAATTGAGACACCATTTTAAAATAGTCTCATAATTACACTTTTCCATTACTGTTAATTAATAAATCAGTTAATTAATTAGCTATAAACTGAATTTAGAAATTCATGAAATATTTTTTATTTGTAGAAGAGAATTTTTATTTTCAAAAAGCCGAGTTCAAGTTCAGAGGCGATTGAACCTTGAGGGAATTATTTTTTTTTAGGACAATGATGTAATTTAAGATTTGGTTTTTCTTATAATAATATCTTATAAAAAAAGATTTAAAAAAACGTGTCTGTTTTTCAAAAAAAAAAATTGAAACCTCAAAATGCATGAATTAGAAAGAAAACTAATAATTTTCATATTGTATCAATAAATTTTACGTCAGCTCATTCAATATTAATTCGCATAGAGGGGAATTTCTAGAAGGTTGAGAGATTGCGTCGTAACTTTTTTTTTCATCAAAAACTTTCCAAAGTTGTATCATGTATATACAAGTATGTCAATCAAGTTAATTGATTTAATCACTTTTAAATGAAAATGAAAAAAATAGGGTGAAATTTTGCTTTCAATGAATAGAACATAATTTGTTATTTTAACAAAAGATTTAGCAATAAAGTTTTTAAAATTATTTTCAAAAATAAAGATTAACATTTTTATCCTGTTTTCTTAAAATTCTTTTGCGAATTGTTATTATTATTATTATTATTATTATTGTTATTATTATTATTATTATTAATATTATTATTATTATCATTATTATTATTATCATTATTATTATTAGCATTATTATTATTATCATTATTTATTGAAATGAATAAAAAAAATGGAAAAAGTTACTGTTGAAAAATGAAGTTAAAAAATACCTTTTTAATGAAGGGAAAATATTCTTTAAATTTAAAAGAAGATTTCGTGCGACCTATTTCAGTGCCGGTAGAAACGACAGCGTTTCTGGGTGCCTGTGCTGGTTTCGTGACTCTTCTGCTGGTTGTGGTTCTGTACTTGTCGCGCAAGTGGTGCTTCATACCGCCCTCGTCGACGACACTCTTTGGCGGTGTCTGCGTGCCACTTTGCGAGTCCAGCAACAGCTCCACGTCCCAGCCAACCAAGAATTTAGGTACGATTCTAGAAAGTCAAAAACTAATTAGCAAAAAAAAAAAAAATAAAACGTACTTAACAGTAGATGGAAAAAAATATCCCCCAAATAATAATAAAAGAAAATACTCTTTCTATACAGATCTTTTAAAAACGTCTCCACACACTTTATTTTAATCAATTATTATTTTCTCTTTATATTATTACTATTTATTATTATTATTATTTTTTTTTTATTATTTCTATTTCTATTATTATTTATTTTTATTTTTATTATTATTACAATTATTATGAATATTTAGGCTTTTTTATTATCTCCAAAATTATTAATA